>JBAMJV010001392.1:172500-183093 GCA_037951105.1 Echinarachnius parma | reverse complement strand
AATTGTACTGCACGTTCTAGACTAGTGTTCGCAGGTAAATACAATATTTTTCCTAGTTAAACCGTCTAATATATATACTGAATGTATTAGGTGAATATATTACAGCTAGTGGTAAAAGCTGACAAAATCTTCTCAATATCAACATTTTACGCGTAAGTTGCTTTATAATCGTATAAAGGTATCAATCAATGTATAATATTATGTAGCGGCAAATATTCGTGAATATATTATAAGAACGTTAGAATATGATGGATACGATATGATTTTGTTAGTTCTGTTGTGTGTATTACATATTGCATATTACATATTGTATGTTGATACTGTTTGTATAAATCCATGTTCTCGTTCATTTCTTATAGGAATTAAACGAACCACATTCGGCTACCAAGCATCAACGAGACTTCCATAGTGGCCAAGACATAATCGACTTCACCTGTTTATTAACCCATCGCCTATAGAAATCTGGTGGACCATGTACTGGCTCTATGTAGACTACACAATGTAGGAGAAAACGGGTTAACCGATGCATGTAGGAGTCAAGAATTGGCACTTTTTTATATTTCATGTCTGGGACATGAAATATTCAGGAGGAAGCGCATCGTCGTAAAATGGCCAACACATCGGATCATGTAAGTAATAATAAATAACTTGTTAAAGGTACACTTGAGTATTGGTACTTCCCGAAATGCCCCTTGACACTAAATTGGTTGGTTTTAATTCCATTTGAAGGTTCATTGAATAAAATATGTGGAATTACAATCATTCCCTTTCAAATGCTCTCATAGTTGTAAAATTTGATTTCAAAATGTTTTTTTAAATACATAAACTGCTTATACGCTTCTTTCAACAAATTTCAAAAGAGGTTTTTAAATAGTGTTGATGCTATATCTATTTAATAATTATGTTAATAAAGCATCAAATGCACAATTTTGTATGAAAAATGGTTGAAATCAATGATTTTTTTACAGAGCGCCCTCTTGAGCTGTAACGGCTCTTTAAAAAAAATGATAACAGGGGTTTTACTTAGTTGTTTGTAATTGCGTATACCTTTCGAGCATGGTGGAGTTATAACTATTAGTTTGTACTGTAATGGTGCAGGTTTTGGTTACTAAAATTCAGTTGACCAAAACTCAACTATCCCTTTAAACATGTCAAATCTCAACGAATGACTTAAGATGATAGTGGCGTGGATGATGATAATGATGAGGAAGAGGAGGAGGAGGAAGAGGAGGGGGGAGGGGGAATGGGGAGGAGGGAGGGGGGGGGGGGGGTGGGTGAGGGGTGTGAGGAAGATGTGGAGGAGAAGGGAAAGAATGAGGTTATATAAATTATAATGATGGATACGACATCCGTGCTAGTAATGATGATAATAACAGTGCAGTCATATATAACATGATTGTTGAAGTGAGTGTGATAAAGATAATTATAATTTCCCGGTACATTCATTTCCATTCGATTTGTTTCCTTTGCAGTCTTATCCTATTGGATACTTTCACTTTGGAGTCTCGGAGATTGTGCTGTTTAAGGGATGGACAATAGATAGTGTTGGAGGTAAGAGATGGTGATGAAAATACTGATGATTATAGTAGTATTTTCATAATTTAAAATGCGATATTATTATTTTGCATACTAGTCCCCCTTCTATTCTCATCATTCTCCTCATCTTTCTCTTAAATCAATGTTGCCCTCCACTTTCTTTTCTGCGTCTCGATCCTCCAGCACCGACTACTTTTCAGCGTGTATGTGTTATTATTGTAACTGTAATGGTATACTATGTTGAATGTTTTTGTTTATATTAATTTCAATATCATCTTCATCTTCATCTTCATCATCATCATCATCAACATCAACATCAACATCATCATCATCATCATCATCATCATCATCATCATCATCATCATCATAACTACCGTCGTCGTATTTATTTATCATCATCATCATCATCATCATCATCATCATCATCATCATCAACACCACCACCACCACCACCAACACCACCACCAACACCACCAACAACACCACCACCACCACCACCACCACCACCACCACCACCACCACCACCACCAACACCACCACCACCACCACCAACACCACCACCACCACCACCACCACCACCACCACCACCACAACCTCCACCACATTTCTCTTCAGCCTACTCATTTTGCTCGTGTTCCGCTCTCATGTTCATTACCTCGATGCATCAATGATTACTTCTCTCGCATCATCCCCTCCCAGTAGGATGGCACAGCGTGTTATAATGAGGCTAAACGAAGTTTTCTATTCAAGTCTACCGATAGAGGGCGCATGAGTTTCCAACTCGCTCGGTAGATGCGATCAACAAAGCGATTTGACAGCATCGTTTGTCGCCCTCTCTATTTGGCTACATGTTTACTCAATATGGCGATATGTCTCGGTAAGTCAATCTTGACATTATTAGCTTTCGTTTGATACCAATTTTGCCATATTTTGTTTAATTGTTGACATGTTTTTTGTCATCAATAAAAAGTGATTTTTTTTCGTCCTTACGATAGAGGTTTTGGACATAGTCTTCTTCTTTGCTAGTTCCTGACTGGATGAAACAATGTTTCAGCTAGATTTTGCAAGATATGAGTCGTTGATTATCTGGTTGACCGTATAATGTGAAAAATGGTGGGATACATGTGTGATTTCGGTGAATAAAAGGCAACTGAAATCGGCTAAAATCTCACTAACTAGCGATGTTTTACCGGAAGTTGTGAGGAACTTGACTCGAAACCGCGGGAAATAACCATGGTTACCGTGGTAAAGCCGGGAATTCTTCCGTAGCCCGAGAGGTCGCCAGCGATGGTTGTTTTCTTGCTCAGTCCCATATGCTCAAATTCGTGTGGGAGTGGAAGCGGAATGCATTGTAATTTGTATTTGTAGTTCTATTTGCAATTACTAATCATCAACGACTGTTCAGCATTTAGATGAGGGTAAGTTGTAGATCTGAACCTAATTTGTATTCCTCGATTCTTGTTGGAACAGATAAAATCGTGAGTTTATTTTCATTTTTAATATTTATTTATTCTATTTTTAGTTAGTAGAATAGTATTTTAGTAATAGTATAGTAACCTTTTTTTCCTTTCTTATCTAAACAGGGATTCCTTGGATTGGAACCTGGCCTGATGGCCATCTGTCATCTGTTTCAACTTTCATCTTCCGAAGAGTTTATCTTTGCCTTTGGGGATTCTACTGTACGTGATTTGGAGGACAGACAATGTTATTCAGAATTTGAACCAGAACTTGTCTTCTGAAGTCAATGTGAATTTTTTCCTGGCGCTACGGTACACACCTTTTTTTTATGAATGTTAAATGATGGACAGAGAATGAGAGATGGTGGACAATACTTATAATAACTAGTAACTGACTGTGTCTGTATTGCACATTACTAGGAACAAATAATTTGGAATTTGGGAAAGAGACCAGCTTCATTTTCGCGAACTCTTCAATATGCAGTTTTTCTTCGGACTAGTATTATTATTCGCTGGATGGGATTCATTCAACAGCCAAAGGAAATTGTTTTCTTGCATACAATTTGGAACTCTTCCTGATAAAACGTACTTCACATAATATTTTATCTGCACCGGCGGTAACAAGAAAAGTGCCAAAGAAACTGTACCAAAAAAACTGTTTACAACGGAAAAAAATAAACTTATTGGTAAAGGATAGAAAGAATGACTTGCATACATATATCAGAAAGGGAATACGCAGCGCATCAAGGCCAAGGGCAAAGAAGTCTGCAGAGGTACATGTATGTACACATGTACATCGCTTTGGTTTGACATTCCCTAAGTGGCTAGCTGATCCTAAGGAACAAATCGCCATGTGCCTGACCTGCACCCATCAAGCACCTGATGCTGCCAACCTCCTGCATCATCCACCACGACATCCAACTCTTGCCAGCGATCGTCCAGCGCAACTCCAACTTGCAAATAACCATCCACCTGATGCACCTAACCATTGCCCATCACAGGTTTATGGCAATCACTAGTTGCCCAAGCAGGTACATTTTGTTTCTAATTCTCATGATTATGTTGTAATAGTCTTGGGGTCACAGAAATCTTGATTGATGTCCACAGTGAAAAAAAATAATGATCCAATATTTTCTTGCAGCCATGCCTCTTCTCAAATTTGTTTTCAGTACATGAAACATGATTTTATTGCATTTTAATTTGAAATATCTTTGATATTTATCATTTATCTATTCTAATTAGAAGGTATGCATAAACATTGTTATACAAATATGTGGTTAAACTGCAAAAGAAGACAATCTTGACAATATTTTTTAAATTTATTTTTCATACTATCAGGTCCCAAGAGTGAAGTTTGTACACCTTGACCATCATTCAACATGGCCACCTGATACAGCCAACCTGCACCCTCCAAAGTCACCTGATGCTGCCAACCTGCATCATCCACAACATCAAACTCGTGCCAGTAATCGTCCACTGCTAGAGTACCCACGTTTACCAATATCCATCCACCACAGGCACCCTATGCACCCAACCATTGCACACCACAACCACACCACACCAGGGCAATATCTGACACTTTACAGGTGCACGTTTAATATTATCAAGAACGGATACCCAGGAATTACAGAAACAGACTGATTGTAGATTAATACAAAAAACTTTCATCGGTTACAGAGATTCAGATGAAAAATTTACAGCTTCAACTAACCTTAAATTAGGGAACGAAAGCTCGTCAGTCACTAATTTAAGGTTAGTTGAAGTTGTAAATTGTTCATACTTGTAGATTGAAATTCCATAAAGAATTGAGAGACTCAATTACACCTGAGAAAGATGCACAACAAGATATGCCAATCTGTTTCTTAGCCACCTATTTATTGTGCACCAAAGAGGCTGAGGTTGAAACAAATTGAACTTAAATGAATTTAATAATATTTTCTTTGCAGTGTATTTCTATACCAAAATCCATTTTCTGTGCAGGAAACATCTTTTATTTCTAAGTTTTAAATAAATGCATTTTTAACACATTGTTCTGTTTGTAGTTCTGCACAATCTGTAGTTTAGGTAAGTGACAAAAATATTCATCGTTGAATATTCCACTGGAAGGGGATACAAAGCTACAACAAATCAATATTTTATTCACACCCAATGATCAG
The DNA here is from genome assembly GCA_037951105.1 of Echinarachnius parma. Classification (NCBI taxonomy): domain Eukaryota; kingdom Metazoa; phylum Echinodermata; class Echinoidea; order Clypeasteroida; family Echinarachniidae; genus Echinarachnius; species Echinarachnius parma. The sequence continues at coordinate 177,944 of JBAMJV010001392.1, read as the reverse complement.
AATTATGTTTGTCAGGCTCGTCACCAATACTGTTTAAGTAAAGTCTCATGTAAACCCACATTATGAGTAACAGCATTAAAAACAAATGGAAAATTTAGAAAACGTATCAAATATAACTTGTTTTCTTTCAAAGACCCAGTTCCAATCATTTCACTTCTTGATAAATTTGTATAAATGCAATGGTGGATTTTTACTGATGCATGTATACAACTATTCCTTTAAAACGCGTGGGGAATTACATATTCAGACACAAGAACATTTTTATAGATGTCATAGGAAAAAACCTAGTTCATGGCCAAACTTCTTGACGAGCTAGGAGATGTTTTCCTCACACGTAAATCTATATGAAAAAGGTGTGTTCTTTTTTTGTTGAAGTTCTGACTAGTAGAACAATGGCACAACTCTGTAGCTCAATTTAGAGTTCAATCTATGAAAATGAAGATGATCATTCACAACCTTTGATTTCTTTTTGTGAATACTGGTAATAGGATTTATTGTTATTTTGAAGTGATCACTATGACTGATGAGTGATGAATCATTGATGGTGGGGAGGACGATGGATGATGACATGATGATTGTGACGATGACGTCGATGATGATGTCGATGATCGTGAGGATAATGACGTGATTATCGTTACGATGACGCGGTGGTGATGATGATAATGATGATGACATGATGATTGTGACGATGATGTTGGTAATCATGACGATGGCGTCGATCGTGACGATGATGCTGTCGATGATGACGTGATTATCGTTACGATGACGGTGGTGATGATGATGATGATGTTGATGGTGATAATGATGGTGATGTTGATGATGCACGATGATGATGCATGCTGATACTTGATAATGATGAAGATGTTGACAATGTTGATCGTGATGATGACGATGCCAGTAACGATGTTGATGATAATGATAATGATGTTGTTGATGATGGTTATGACAATTAACTGTATGGCAAAAATAAAATTAGAGATTATAGTTCCAAGTAACCAATTTCACTGACATACAACAGAGTCATTTGAACCCCGGTTCAAAAATATATGATATAAATTATATAAAACAAATAATGAGCTTTAACAATTGAAATTTACACCAAATGATTATGAATATCTACCCCTCTGATCCTGAAGAAAAAAAAATGGAAAGAACAATCTTCTGGAATGGTTTTGTAAGAAAGTTCACTATTACAAAACTAAGTCTTATGTATTTCTTTGAAACAAGATGTTACGTAATAGGGTGGCAAATTACATTACATATCCACAACATATAGTTCATAATTTAGCACATGTCTTACTCTTTCAAATGATACCTCACTTACAACCATATAGCACCTTCTAATGATTTTGTACATTTTTTTAGGTAACTGAAATATAAATTCCACTCTGTAACTGAATTAACATATGCTCAGCAGTATGTAGTAGGCCTACTATACCTAGAAATTATGAGTATAAGTATAATACATATTATTAATTGCTCACATGCGTGAGAAGCCTTTGTAATGCATTGAACGTTACTATTGCAATCCCAGTGAAGACATTATTTGTATTTTCACTTTTTTCTTGTTCAAGTCATGTTCGATGATAACAACATACACAATAATACGTATGTGGGGCAATATAAAGCCGTTTATTCCGGGGGTTACGCACCCGAAAGTAAAATCAGGTGCGTGTTCGTTCATGGCCAACTGCATGCAGAGCACGCTGTACGTGATAATCGCGCAGTACATAGAGAATCGACGCAGAGCAAGAGATGGCGTGGTATCCCCCGGTTCGAAATGATCGCAAATCGACCATGTCAATTATTTGCCGAAGTCTCGTATGCATCGCCTAGTATTTTGCTAGTTCCTGACCGGATGAAAAAACAACCTTTACAGAAAGTATGATATTCTGCTAGAGCAATATCTATAAACAGTAGTAAGTAATTAATATTTTGGATACACGGAGAATGAAAAGTGTTTTTTAACGAAAGAAATTACTTTTCAAACTTATTTTTTTAAATTTTTTTATTCCTATTTTTACACATTTTAAAACATCAATTTTTACGAGTTGAATACCATATTACAATCTTTATAGTTTAAGCTTACAATTTGTGGCAAATTCATGGTCGGAAAATTAATTCTGAGCACACAGGGAGAAGGGGAACTGGGCCATGTCGTAGCTCATTATAGGCATTATATGCAATATTTTATGCATACGACTTGCATTGATGCAAGCGATTCACAACGCGTTGCATGTATACTGCTCCTCTCCAGGTCTAATCGGATCATGTATCGCTGTCGCCGTCATTGCCTTCGTATCCGAGGGACTGTCCCATCTACGGAAGAAACTCCTCCAGAAATTCGCCGGCGACATCCGGCACCGACTGGTCGAGACCGCAGCGACAGAGTCCTCGCGACTGGTGGAAACTCAAGCTGAGGGAAGGTGAACATAAAGCAAAAATTCTAATTATTATAATCAAATAATACAAATACAAATTAGTGTTGCGTTTGAATGATTATATCTTTAAACGAGCGATGTTATTGCTTAGTTATAGAAACACGTGGCATATGAATCGTTGGAATTATAACGTATATTAACTAGTCTCACATACAAATATCACAAGTTACCGTTAGCCATCGATCGTTAACACGATTCTGCTAGGATCGAAAGCTCTTTCGATCCAGACTCTCTTATTATTGATCAGTAATTTCAATCATTGTTCATCTCTTGTTAAATGTACAAACCATCAGATGAAAGTGAGAAAGGCTTTAAGTCGCCTGTATTTTTGCTAAATTGACTTATGTATACCACCTTGTAGAAATTTCCAGATATTAAAGGACAATGAAATCCAGACAAATTGTTGTATGCACTATAAGACACTAAATAGGATGAATAGTCCCTGATAATTTGAGCACAATCGGTCAAGAAATAAGGAAACTATGGCTATTTGAAAAGAGCCATTTATTTCTACGAATGACTCAAATTGGCAACGCACTCTGGCAAAGTTGTGGACTACTCCCCATACATTTTGTACACAAAATTTAAATTTTGTTCAATTTTCTCAAAATTTATGTTTACCCTTCGTTTGAGTTCAACACATGTTTTGTAGAATGCATTTATACATAACATATCATGAGTTGGGGGAATGGAAAAGTGTGACTACGAAGAAAACTGTAAAAATGGGAAAAATTCGTGTACAAAACATGTGGTTACTCCCCACATGTTTTGTAACCCTAACCCTAACCCTAACCCTAACTACTGTAGTCCACACACTTATCAGTTTGCGTTGCCAATTTGAGTTCCCCATAGGAATAAATGGACATCTTCAAAGAGCCATAGTTTTCGTGTTTCTTGCCCGATTATGCTCTAACTTTCAGAGATTATTCCTCCTATAATCTCTTCAAGTCTACGAAAGCAACATTTTGCTTGGGTTTCATTGCCCTTTAATTATGGCTAATTTTGGGAATATTATTTAAAAACGATATATAAATAGTATAGATTTACATTTCGGTTCCTACATGCCTTTCAATGTTTTTATATGATTACAAAAAAGCGTCATTCCCTTTCTCAACCGACGATAAGGAGCCCTTTCACTATTATCTCATGTTATAACAACAATTTGTAAATTGCTCTTGCTATCCTCTTGTTTTTGCACAGCATCCCTTTCTGTTCTTGTGGACATCTCTTGCTGTCCGTCCTCTACGCCCTCCAAATCATCTTCTTCTCTTCTTTGATGCTGGTCGTCATGACATTCAACGTCGCTTTCATAATCGCGGTCATCGTCGGAACCAGCGTCGGTCACTTCGCCTTCAGCTGGCAGATGTCGGTGAAAGTCGATGTCGCTACAGTGAATAAATGATATCGGATACATTTTAATAGAACGAGGGGTTCGGTTAATTCAATTAATTCAACGTCGTCGTCGTTGTCGTTTATGTCGTCATTATGAGAACGAGTATATATCCCTCCACCTGGCAGATTATATTCGCTGTCGCACGTGAACAATTATATTCAACAAACTCGTCATCGTCGCGGTCATCGTTGGAGACAGCGTCGGTCTCTTTGCCTTTAGCTGGCAGATGTCGGTGAATGTAGATATTGCATCAGTGAAAACAATTATATCGGAAATATCTGATTGTAACGAGTGTTTGAATTCAATTCATTTTATATCGTTGTTCGTCGTAAAAGCGAGTAAGGGTCTATATGTACACAGTCGCCTTGCTGGTCAAGGTCGATGTCACACGTGCGAATAAATTATATTCAACGCCTTCTTCGTCGTCGCGGTCGTCTTTGGAGCCAGTGTCGGTCGCGTAGCCTTCAGCATGCAAATGTCGATGAAGGTCTTTGTTGCAACAAACGGTCAATGACAGTGGAGAACGTAATATTATTGGACAAAATGCTCTGTAGAACGATTACTCAGCTCAATGCAAGTTTAATAATTAAAGGGCTAGTTGAGTTTTGGTAAAGAGGGCAATTTTAGTAACCAAAACCTGCACCATTTAATTTGTTGTTAAATAGGTAAGAGATGGTGATGAAAATACTGATGATTAGGCACCCTACTGAACCATCCAACTGCCAAGATGCTTCCCACACTTGGGGATAAAGCCTTTGCTTCCGCAGCACCCAGCCTTTGGAATAAACTACCTCTGACCCTCCGCAACCCTGCTTCATTCCATCTTTTTAAAGAACAATTTAAAACTCCCCTCTTTCAATAACTTGAACTTGAACAGGCTTTTGAACATATTATATGGAACATGCGCTATATAAATGCATTATTGTCATTATTATTTTTTATTATTATTACTATTATTATTATTATTATTATTATTATTATTATTATTATTATTATTATTATTATCATTATTATTATTATTATTATTATTATTATTATTATTATTATTATTATTATTATTATTATTATTATTATTATTATTATTATTATTGTAATTATTATTATTATTATTATTATTATCATTATTTTCATCATTTAAAATGGGATATTAGTATTTTGCAATACTTAGCCCCCCTTCTATTCTCATCATTCTCCTCCTCTTTCTCTTAAATCAACATTGCCCTCCACTTTCTCTTCTGCGTCTTGATCCTCCTCCACCAACTACTTTTCAGCGTATATGTGTTATTATTATAACTGCAATGGTATACTATATTGAATGTTTTTAAAATTGTATTATTTCAATATCATCATCATCTTCATCTTCATAACTACCGTCGTCGTATTTATTTATCATCATCATCATAATCATCATCATCATCATCATCATCATCATCATCATCATCATCATCATCGCCATCATCATCGCCATCTGCACCATCACCATCATCATAATCATTACCATCGTCACCATCACCATCTTCATCACCATCATCATCATAATTACCATCACCATCACCATCACCATCATCACCACCACCACCACCACCACCACCACCACCACCACCACCACA
>JBAMJV010001392.1:0-167500 GCA_037951105.1 Echinarachnius parma | reverse complement strand
AGTCGTATCAGATCGGATATTTTCACTTTGGAGGAGTCACGGATATTGTACTGTTCAAAGGATGGACCATTGCCAGTGTAGGGGGTAAGAGCTGATGAAATACTGATTATCATTATTGAGTTTCAATTCATGAATCATTATTATTATTATTATTATTATTATCAATAATTCGATATTATTATACCGCTACTGCGCAGCATCATTTCCTTTTCTCATTATATATCTTCGCACAAAAAGTTCCGCAATCGAGGTTTGCGCATTAATAACTTTTCTATTACGCTATTACCATTCATAAATTTGATATCATTGGAAAGCGTAAATTCTCCCCTTTACATTGATATAACATTTGCTATGAATATTTTATCATGGAATGCGCATTGCATCCAAATGTAGGGCAAAGTCAAAAGTGAAATGTTGCAAAATGCACTGATTTTGTCAACAGTGTGCCTTCCTTGGCTTGAATGGGGGTGAGGTGGTCATGCATTCAAGCCACGTTTTAATCTTAAAACAAAAGAAAGGCACACTGTTGACAAAATCAGTGCATTTTGCAACATTTCATTTTTTACTTTGCCCTACATTCGGATGTAATGCACATTCCCTGATAAAATATCATTATCAAATGTTATATCAATGTAAAGAGGAGGATTCACACTTTACAATGATACCAAGTTTATGAATGGTAATAACGTAATAGGCATTCAAGCCACGTTTTAATCTTCAAACAAAAGGAAGGCCCTTTGTTGACAAAATTAGTGCATTTTGCAACATTTCACTTTTGACTTTGCCCTACATTTGGATGCAATGCACATTCCATGATAACATATTCATAGCAAATGTTATATCAATGTAAAGGGGAGAATTCATGCTTTCCAATGATACCAAATTTATGAATGGTAATAGCGTAATAGAAAAGTTATTAATGCGCAAACCTCGATTGCGGAACTTTTTGTGCGAAGTATATATATTTATAGTTTTACTTATTTTGCCCCTCTTTCTCTTCTGTCCGTCTTGAGCGTCTCGTCTTATCTGTACTATGAACATATTCTGTTTGTTCTCATAATCAATGTCAATACCAACATAAACGTCATCATCGTCATCATCATCATCATCAGCAGCAGCAGCAGCACCATTACTATCGTCTCCATCTCCATCATTATCATTATTGTTATCATCATCACCATCCTCGCCATCATAATAGCTTCCATCGTCGTCATCGTCATCATCACCATTTCTCTTCCGTCAACCCGTCCCTTTTTTCGTTCCTTCATACCGCTTGTTACTTTCATCTAAAATGTCTTCTTTGTCATCTTTCATCTTCTCCAGGTTTAATCGGTTCATGTATCGCAGTCTTCGTACTTGCCTTCCTATCCGAGGGACTGTCCCTCCTAGAGAAGAAACTTCTTCAGAAATTCGCCAGCAACATCCGACACCGACTGGTCGAGACCGGGGCGACAGATTCCTCGCGACTGGTTGAAACACAGGCTGAGGGAAGGTGAAAATTTTGAACCCATTGCCTTTGGGAACCTGATGGTTCCTGTATTAACCCTGCAAAATCTAGTAGTAATTATATAAAACTGGTAATGGCAGTGTCACATTCGCATTCGAATGATTATGTCTATTAACACGCGTGCTATTTATTGGTTATATCAACACGCGGCTTGCAAATCGTTAGCATTATTCTAATTGTTATAATTATGTTTACACTTTCGATGGCCCTCATAACACATATTTATGTGAGATTTTGCTATGAACGGAAGCTCATGCGCTCCAGGTTCTCAATTCACTAAAATTATATTTATAATAATTGATCAGTGGTTTCCATCTTTCCCTCTCTTGATCAATGTACAAACTAGTTATTTCACAACATGTCATGTTATAATGATAACGTGTAACCTAAATGACTTGTCCCCTCTATTCTTGTATTATATTTGCACAGCGTCGCTTTCTGTTCGTGTGGGCATCTCTTGTTGACCGCCCTCTACGCCCTCCAAACTATTCTCTTCTATTTTCTGATGCTGGTCGTCATGACATTCAACGTTGCCCTCATCATCGCGGTCGTCGTAGGATTCAGCGTCGGTTACTTCGCCTTCAGCCGGCGGATGTCGGTGAAAGTCGATGTCGCAATCGTGAACAAATGATATCGATTACACACGTACGAGGAAGTGTAATTCGACGTCTTCTTCATAGTCGCGGTCGTCGTGGGAGCCAGTAACGGGCACTTCGCTTTCAGCCTGCTGATGTCGGTGCAGGTCGATGTGGCAACAGTGGATGAATTATACGTATAAAATAATCTTTAGTAAGAGAAAGCTCAATTAAATTAATTCAACTTCAGCGTCGGTCTGTCGGTATTGTTGTAATCAAGTCGTTGTATCACATTAAAGGGGTAGTACAGTTTTGGTAAGGCTGAATTTTAAACCAAACCTGGACAGTAACATTATAAACTAATAGTTATAACTCTACCATGCTCGAAAGGTATACAAAATTACAAACGACTAAGCAAAAAGTCTGTTATCATTCAAAAAGAGCCATTAAAACACAAGAGGGCGCTTTCTAAAAAGGCATTGGTTTCAACCATTTTTCATACAAAATTATGCATTTGATGTTTTATTGAAATAATTATTAAATAGAGAGATCATCAACAACTATTTTTAAAACGCTTTTGAACATTTTTAGCTCATCCGGCCCGAAGGGCCCGATGAGCTTATGCCATGGCGTGGCGTCCGTCGTCCGTCCGTCCTTCCGTCCGTCCGTCCGTCCTTCCGTCCTTCCGTACGTCCACAGTTTTCAAAATGCTTCTTCTTCGTTATTTTTCAACCGATTTTGATTCTGATTGTTTCATAAGATAGGGCTAGGAGGGGGATTTAAAACTTCTACACAGAGTCGGGAAATTCATTATCTATGGTAATTTATGCAAATTTATTCGAAATCACACAAAATGCTTCTTCTCCTTCATTTCTTGACCGATTTTGATTTGGTTTGCTTTATCTGGTAGATTTTTTAATTTTTTAATTTTTTTAATTTCTTAATTTTTGTTTTTGTTTTTAATTTAATTCAATTTATTATTTTTATTTATTTATTAAATTTTTTTTTTGTATTTATTTTTTTTTTTGGTTTGTTTATTTGTTTTTGTTTGTTTGTTTGTTTGTTTGTTTGTTTGTTTGTTTGTTTGTTTGTTTGTTTTTTTTTTTTTTTTATTTATTTATTTTTTTTTTTTCCCATGTCCCTTCCGGGGCGTCAAATTTATATTTTTTTCACTCTAATTTTTTTACATTTTTTTTAATGTCCCTTCCAGGGCATCAAATTTTTATTTTTTGACCAGTTGAAAAGTGTACCACATGAAATTTGCGATATTTGATGTTGCGAGATGGCGGATGAGCGCTACGTAATTGACGTTCTGGTTGAAAAAGTGCAAGTATTTTTATTTTTTTTTTGAAAAAATCATCTAATTATTTGGGCCCCAAATAATTATAAGATCAGATATATTTATTGATATTTCAGCCGTTTCTGGGTCAATTTTGACCAAATAAAGTTTATTCTGCCATTAAAATTGCATGTTCTCTCAAATTAGACACTCAGTTTTTCATTACCTCACAAACAAAATTGTGAGGTGCAGCGCCCTCTCTACCAAAACTAAACTACCCCTTTAAAATAATTGCAGTGCATTCTTCATTGTCGCGGTCGCCGTGGGACCAAGCGTCGGTGATCACTCCGTCTTTAGCTGGCATATCGGATGTCGGTGAAAGTGCAACAGTGTGTAATTGGCGTGATAATGGGACGAGCGGGTTGATGGTTCGAGTCCCCCTAAAATCATGTCTTCCTTGTCATCGTCGTCATCCTTGGAGTACTGGCATGTGGGTCACTTCGCAACGAATTGTGGTGAATGTTGATGTCACAAGAAAGTGTGAAGAAAATATGATGGTGGACACACCATGTCGAGCGTCGAGTGTAGGTTGTTGGTTCGAATCTTTTCTGAAATAAAGACGTGCCATTCAATGCCTTTCTCCTCTTTGTCGTTAAATTTGGGGCGCCTTGCATTTTGGGTAATTTGGCATTATGCCCCGGGCATTATGCCCGGCGGATATCGATGAAAGATGGTGTCAGAGAGAAATATTAGAATATATTCGATTTATATAGCGCCTTATATGATTGATAATCATCTCTAAGCGCTTTATAATAATATTATTACCCCGGTTATTGGATGTATACTCTCAATCAATCAATCCAGTACATACAGTGCACGTTGTCCACTCCCTGGGGAGTATTCCAGCCAGGCAACCTTGTATAGGTGCACAGAATACAGTAATGATGGTGGAAGGACACATGATAATAATACAACATGAGATGGAGGGGCTTAATGTGGGGGAACGCTAATCAAGAACATCAGGGTTCAAACTCAGTTGGTAAAACACAAATATAATCAAAAGATATGTTTATTATTTTGTTTTCCTTCGCATTCTGAGAAGCTATGAGAAGCACCATTGCCTCAAGTATACAGTAACGAGCACCACTGCTGAAGATCACAGGATAAAGTCTTGCTGGAGCTAACTCGTGATATTCATCGTCTCCCTGCTTTTGCCATGAAATTGCAGACCAGTCTCAATGAAGACAAGAGTTATAAAAGAGACACAGCTTTTATTGTGGGTTTTTTTTTTCGCAGTAAGGAAATATAGTTTTTACCTTCATCTCGACAATTTGCAAAAATAGACTAGCGCCACCTTTCGCCGACATGCTGCAACAGTTATTGCGTGAATAGCTCTAGCCGTGTCGCATGTTAGAAGCGGTGTTTTATTTTAGGATAATGATTTTATAATGGTATTTTATTGTTTTTATCTGAAATATCACAAGGAACTGTATAATTATTTGCATGAAATAAATTGTTGTTTTGCTCGAATGAGACGTACACAATGTTTATGTTATTTCTGATGAATGCAACTTAAAAAAAAGAAGAGGCACTGAAACAAAACTCAAAACTTAAAACTATAATCATATAAATACATATTTCTATTTCATTTGACAGAATGATGGTCAATTATCTAATCAGCGAAGACACATCCATTCAAAACAAATTACAGACGATCGTTCTGCACCAATTTTATCAACTTATAATAGTATCGAAAAAACATGACATGAAAAAAAATACACGCGTGCATTCAGATCCACTAGACCAGATTTGCTCCCAAATGGATGGCACTCTATCAGGTAACTTGCCGATTGGTCTACAGCCATTTGGTCTACTAGAAAATTATAAATTTTGGGGCTTATGATTATAATTAGGGATTGTGATTAGGGTTAGGGATCGTGTTTGGAGTTGGGGAAATTGAAGTTAAACGCATCGGGTAGTAGACCAAATGAGTTGTAGACCAAGCGAACATAAACCCTATATCATATACATCGTCCCCTGAAGATGCCTGACTTGGTTGGACCTTGGACCTACTACTACTATTACTATTTAGGTCCAGGTTCTGATGAATAGAAGATTACCTTTGGTCTACTCGGGGTCTCGATTCTCTAATTTTACCACGTTTATCAATTTATCCAGAAAAGAGATGATCGCGCTATGCCAAAAGATCGCTAGAGGAAGAGTTTTTGTTTTCTACTCGGCGAGTTGTGTGATAACGGAAACGTAACAAAACATAAAACCGAAACACTGGGCATCTGGGGGTGGCCGAAATAAAACGGAACGGGATACTTCAACTCACATAATTTTCTGGCAACAATTCTGTTAACATTCTGTTGAAAAAGTTTGAAATCCAACACTGGTTTACTAAATTTGCTCTAGAACAAAAAAACACCCAACCAAAATTTGCTGATCACGTCATGTCACCATTTGCTTGGTAAAAGATTTCGCGTCCAGTGAAACCGGTTGCTTTGTTCCTCTTCTATGTAAGTATGAAGACAGTATCCCGTTCCGTTTTATTTGGGCCACCGTGTACTGGGTAAAATGAGTAAAGTTTAGTCTAAAACCTGAACGGGGCTGGGTCGGGCATTGGACCTTCTGTTCTAGGTCCATATTCTAACGGAGGTTGCCTACGACCGGGGTGTATACGTGGTGATAGGCGCATTCCTCCTCCAGTCCAGATTTCTTCACGCCATAACCTGATACAAGTCATCATTCCACTTGTGACATGAGCGCGATGAAAAGACAACGACTGAAGAAAATTGATATGATACTTACTTACGTTCAATGACCTACCCCTGCCTATCCCTCTCCCTTTAAAGGGGTAGTACAGTTTTGGTAAGGCTGAACTTAAGTAACCAAAACCTGCACAGTAACATTACATACTAATATTTATAACCCCACCATGCTCGAAAGGTATACAAAAATACAGACGACTAAGTAAAAAGCCTGTTATCATTCAAAAAGCGCCATTAAAACACAAGAGGGCGCTCTCTAATAAGGCATTGGTTTCAACCATTTTTCATACAAAATTATGCATGTGATGTTTTGTTGAAATAATGATTAAATAGAGAGATCATCAACAACTGTTTAAAAACCACTTTTGAAATTTTTTGAAAAAGTGTAAGCATTTTTTTTTTTCTTCAAAAAATCATCGTATTTATTTGGGGCCCAAATAAATACGATCGGATATATTTATTGATATTTCAGCCATTTCTGAACCGATTTTGACCAAATAAAGTTTATTCTCCAATTAAAATTGCATGTTCTTTCAAATTCAACACTCAGTTTTGCATTACCTCACGAAAAAATTGCGTTGTGCAGCGCCCTCTCTACCAAAACTGAACTACCCCTTTAAAGGGATCTAGTAACATTGTCTAAACCCACACAATTCACTTACCACTCTTTAGTGGTTATCACATACCCTCTTTTGGCTCTTTGTATTATTACCAATATGAGTATGGAACTGGTTTCGGTTTTTCAAACTTCTCTTCCGTTAAAACGATATGACTGAAGTGTTCGGATTAAAATATCTCTATACGGGCGAATTTAAACTGTGTACAAAGTCAATGCAATTTAGTTAGCGAACATCACTTTGCATTTTCGCTCATTTCTCGGTCATAATTTTATGACAGGAATTTTCACACATCACTCAGTAGACATGTCGGGTCACAGAAATACTTATTTTACCAACACTACGTCAGTTTTTGCACATGTCAACAAAGTTACTACAATACTATATCCCTTTAATCCATACTTACCCCATTTTCCATGTATACTCCGCAAAAAAAGAAACTGGACACTTGTATAAGTTGAAATATTTCATATTAATGTACGATAAAGTGTACATTATCATATATCAAATTAAAGGGAATTTAGTCCTCTACATGCAGGGTATAACTTAAAGGTGTAATCGTTCATGCATGAAATGCCATGGTCAATTAACACTAGCAAGGTCTGTTTTCAAAAATAGCAAAACAATGGAGGACCACACCATTCGACTGAAATGATAGTAAGCGTTTCACTTAAAACAAGATGAGCGGGGCAAGTAAATTATGACATTATTCAACTTTATTGTTATGAACAAACTCTGGAAATACAAATTTGCCAATAAAACAGGGCCAGGTTATGAGAGCATTATCATACTGGTCTGTATTACAGGCATGAAGCTTGTCTATTTCATGTGTCCCCTGCAATTTTAACCATAATTACCTAGAGAAAGGTCATGTTAAAGACTGCCCAAATGTTTGACCAAGGATGACTTCAGGTTTTGAAGATCTTTGGACTACGGTATAATTCTTGAGAAGAATTTATACCATTTTCATGCTGAAAAAACTGTAGTTTTGACTAATAAAGCTTTGCCATGGAATTCCCCATTTTGTTACTTTTGGATAAAAATAACACCTATAACGTTCACAATTTGTCTTCATTTATACTCTTTATTGAGATGAAGATAGAAAAGGTCACATTTGTAATGAAAAATTATGCCATTTCATGATTATAGTGTTTTAGATTATGCTTATCAACATTTATATGGTTGAGTGGATGTTCCATTTTTGCTATTTTTGAAAACAGACCTTGGTGTGGTTAACTGACCGTGACAAGTTATGCATGAATGATTTCATCTGGATTTCATGCGAATATTAAAGAGGGTAATTTTATCTTTAATTTGATATACAATATCATATATTTTATCGTTAATGAATACAAAATATTTGGTCTCATACAAGTGTCCAGTTTCTTTTTTTGCGGAGTATATATGCTCACATTTTACTCTTCGTGTCTATATTCTTCTCCTTTCATCTTCTCTTTGGCCTCTTTTTTAAATTTTTTTTATGCAGGACAATTGTCATACTCCATTGCTTATCTGCTCTCCTTTCGATCATCTTCTTTCTTATTTTTTAAATTTCTGTATCATTGTTATATTATTGTTCCCTCTCTTGTCTTCAGTCAAACCGTTCTTTATTATAAGACTATTAATCTAATTTCTTCTCCATTCTTGTTTACTTTATACGTTCCCTTCTCTTCTATGATATTTGTATCAATATGGTTCACCCTTCCGTTAAATGTGTTTTCATCTCTTCTCTTCTCTTCTCTTCCATATACTGTATGTTTTTGTTTTCTTTCCTTGATCATTATTCTTCTCCCTCTTTCTTCTCTACTCTCACTTCTACTATCGTTCGCATTTAATGTTCTAATTTCTCTTCTCTGTTCATCTTATTTCCCGCATCATATTCAGTTCAGCAAAGTCATTCTCCCTCTCTCCTCCCCTCTCCTCTTCTCTCGTATAATGTACGTATACATTCTCCTGTTTCTCTCGATCTCCCGCCTGTTTGACGAGCGGATTAAAGCCGTGTCGCTGGGTCGCCAGTTGAAAAGAAAAGAACCCCAAAAAGAAACGGGAAATCGTGGCGCGATATCGGTGATCATGACAATTATCGCAAAGGTGTTAATTTGTCGTAATTGACTGTTTGCAAGCTTATCGCCCAGTAACAGGGACCGCTTTTTAAAGGTTGTTTGTCGATTTGTGTTAGCCCAGCTTAGCGTGTTATTAACCTGCTCAGCTGACTTTGAACGCATTAATTATATAAGGTAGCACTATTTTGTATTCTGGTTTTGACTTTTGAAGGACGAGTAGGGCCTATGTATTAAGGGTTCTTAATTGAATAATCGAATTTAGGGCCAAAATTAGCTCATGCTTGTTGAAAAATGCGCGATGCCGATTGAAAAGGACATTTCAAAATGGTTTGCGACGTACTCCATCGCGAAATGGGTTCACGAAATGCAGCAAATAGTTTGGATAATAGTTCTTAATTCCTTGATTTAGACTTGTTTGGTATTAAAGGTATATTGAAATCCCGGCTTTGATTCAGGTTTATAGCTCTGAATATGTGCCTATATTGATATACCACACTCTTTTTTCAAAGAAATCCTTAAGTTGGGCAAAAAAGGTAAATATCATGCAACCTATTGGCTCTTTTTCGCATCGGCGTTCCATACTCATACAAAAGTTATTAATAGCAACCACGTCCAGCGCGCGTGAGCTCATCGGGGCATGACGTCACATGAGGACCACAACACGGAGTACAAACTACGAACGTGCATGGTTTACATGCAGAGCCTTAGTTTGACTTGCTAGTAAAACAAACTCGCATTTTCTTGGAAATTGAGGCTTAACCGAAAATACCTAAGAAATGCATTGTAGCAGGATGCAGCAACACATCTGAGTGTGGATCCTCCATGATCAACTTAAACAAATGTTTGCAAATATTGAACCAAATCGAAATAATATATCTCTGTCAACGTGAGTAGATGCACTCACCATGTACGTCTATGACAATAGAGTACCAAGCTATACTGCGATTGTCCTTATGTGACGTCACAAAGATGACGTCATTTTTCTTCGCCCGGACTCAATTTTTTTACGGGGGTTCCTACAGTGAATTTATAAGTTGATTTTTTTTTATTTTACCGGGTTTTCCCACGAGGAAAATATGTTTTATTAGTAATCTTCATGAAAATTTACCTTAGATACAGTAAAACACAATTTTGAGGTAGTTTTCTTGTCTGTAGTGTAGAGCTTTAACTGGAATTTATTTAGAAATATCTTTGAAATCGGTGTTGTCTAACTGCACAAAAAAATATACAACTTGTTGAATAAAAAGTACCTTTATTTAAAGGATTTAATAGCATCACAAATTATGTATTTACTGATTTTTAAAATGATGTTTTAGCCATTTGTGTTCATCATACAATCATACGTTTATGAGTTTTAAACCAACACTAAAGCACGTAACAAGACACTTTTGCATTCTGACCTCCAACATTTTCCGACGTATTTAGGGATTTAGAACATCGTCCAGCAAATCCACACAACTTCATTAGAAATATAGTGGTTCTCTCATACCTTGCTGTATTCGTATTGATTACTAACAGAAGCATGGGACAGGTATTGGTTTTTGAACTTTTCTCTCGTTTGGAAGATATTTATGGTTGAAGTGTTTTTTTAAATGGAACTTCAATACGAATTCAAGCTTATAATGATTGAAAGACAGATATTCTAGGTCACTATTTTGTATGAAAAAGTATGATTGTGGGTTCTTATAATTGGTTTTGAAATTCTAATGACACAAATTCGTGAGCGAGCTTGTTCTCTCCCACAATGCAGAAATTTGTGACGTGCGAGATTCACTATGCGCCTATTTATGTTTTCTCACTGCAGCGAATGTTTTTTTTTGATCGGACCAATACAATGCTCGATCATGAATAGTTTAGTCCACGCTGCGCCACTGACCGTGCCTTTGAGCATTACTGCATTGTTGAACCGTTTGAAAATACTTGCCTGCCTGATATTGTAACACGTTTGACTTTCATTGGAATTTGAATAGACACAAAGTTCTGTAAACGTGGTTATTGAATTTGCTGGCTCTGCATGACCGGCTATTATGAATGACACATGCAGTGATCACAATGCAGTGGCACCGGATTCAAGCCTACTCAAGAAATTGAGCAAAGTGAGGGTGCTACGATAAGGGTCTCATGATAGTGTGCGGTAAATTTAATTATTTCCTCAGAGTTAATGACATTAGAAAAATCTCTTAGAAATCAACCAAATTAAGTGAAATCCTGAAAATATTCAAGCACATCCCTAGATTTATTTCCAATATACTGTTGTGTGTTTTGTTATCGTCCGGAATTCTCCTTTAACTAACCGCTGGATAGCGAGCTGGATGAGTGAGCAAATATCACTGAATTGCATTTTCGCTCAAAACTTGGCCATTATAACATCCATTTAACATGAAATTCTCACACAATGCTCAGAGGACATATCAGATCACAAAACTACACATTTTACCAGCCATTCATCATTTTCCGCAAATGCCAACGAAGTTACTTGATCCCTTTAAAAAGGGCGTGCATTATACAGTTGGCTATAGTCGAACGTCAATCCATGAGCCACGCAGGGCATGCTGATGACTGTTGAAAACGGTGATGGTGTGATTGTCGAGCTAATTCCAGCCCGATTATTGTCTTTGTTCGTCGATCGCCTGGTTGAAAGACATCCGCAGACGGCAAGTTCATTACCGACATTTGTTTTCAATCCACAGAAAAAATATTGTTGAACAGCTGGTTACTCAATTCAATAGGTTTAAGCCCGCCCGATCTACACCCGTTCGGTCGATATGTCTAGTATAGTACAATATTCATGATAGTGGCGATCAATCACAAAGTTGCTATTAATCCCAAGTCACAAAATGCGCCTAAATGCACAACTCTGATTGGCTCAAGCGCGGGCAGTTTCTGACTTGCGATTGATCGCAACTATTTATGCAACACCCTCATTGTCTCTTAAGCCCGGCATAGACAGAGCCAACTCGACCCGATCCGACCCGACCCGACTGAAAGCCACAGTCGGCCGATTCAGTTGCGGCCGATTCAACATGTTGAATCCGATCCGATTGGCTTCCGACTGGCAAAATTGGAGTCGTGAAGCAACGCGCACACAGCCGATCCTACTAAAAACTAGTCAGATCGGGTCGAGTCGGCTCTGTCTGCACCTGGCTTTATGTGATACCTGCAACTTCCTTTAAAATGTCTCCAAACCTGACCCCAATCCTAAACATAATCCCAATTCCAACCCCTAACCATAATCCTAATTAATAAGTTGCATAAAGCCCAGCGCAGACAAAGCCGACTCGACCAGACCCGACCTGGCCGACCTGACCCGACCTGCCCGACCTGACCCGACCTGGCCGACCTGACCCGACCTGGCCGACATGACCCGACATGGCCGACCTGACCCGACCCGATTGAAAGCGACAGTCGGTCCGATTCAACATGACTTGTTGAATCGGGCCCGAATGGTTTCCCACTGGCAAAATCGTAGTCGTGAGGCAATGCACATCGAGTCGATCCGACTGAAAACCAGTCGGATCGGGTCGAGTCAGCTCTGTCTGACAGAATAAACTTTATTTGATCAAAATCGTTTCAGAAATGGCTGAAATATCCATAATCATAACCATTTGTAATAATTATTCGATAATTTTTAACCAGCCGTTAAAAAAATGTAAAAAATGCTTCCTCCTTTCAATAAGTTAAAAAAGAGGTTTTAAAATATTTGTTGATTATATCTCTTTCTAGAATCACTATTTCAACAAAACTTCACATGTACAATATTTTATTTTAAATGGTTGAAACCGAAAGAGCCCTCTTGAGTTTTAACGGCTCTTTTTAAATGATAACAGGATTTGTACTTAGTAATTTGTAATGGTTTATTCCTTTCGAGCATGGTGGATTTATACCTTTTAGTTTGTATTGTCATGGTGCAGGTTTTGGTTACTAAAATTCAGTTTGACCAAAACTGTACTCTCTTATACCAAAACTCAACTATCCCTTAAGTTTAAGCCTGTACAATCAGATGCCTTAAGATTCCCCGTAACACCAACATCGACCCTAACCCTAACCCTATTCAATATCATATTGACAAATTATTACCCTAATCCTAATACAAGTCTCTAAATGCAAATCTTTCTATAGTAACACACAAAATTGGAGTATACAAACGAAACGGGTGTAGACCCAGCGGAAAGTTTCCATTCGATCGCGTCCCTCGATCTTGGTGCTAAATTGGTCGATAACTTCAGTTGTCGTGCATGACGGACGTACCCGGCCCAGTATACAGCAGTGGCATAGCCAGAAGGTATCGAGATATCGAGTATCAAAGGGGGAGACAATGATTGGAGAGCTTAATGAGTTTTGGTCAAACTGAATTTTAGTTACCAAAACCTGCACCATTACATCACAAACTAATAGTGATAATTAAAGGGGTAGTACAGTTTTGGTAAGGCTGAACTTTAGTAACCAAACCTGGACAGTAACATTATAAACTAATAGTTATAACTCCACCATGCTCGAAAGGTACACAAAATTACAAACGACTAAGTAAAAAGCCCGTTATCATTCAAAAAGAGGCATTAAAACACAAGAGGGCGCTTTCTAAAAAGGCATTGGTTTCAACCATTTTCCATAAAAAATATGCATGTGATGGTTTATTGAAATAATTATTAAATAGAGAGATCAACAACTATTTAAAAAACGCTTTTGAACATTTTTGAAAAGTTCAAGCATTTTTTTTATTTTTTGAAAAAATCATCTAATTATTTGGGCTCCAAATAATTATAAGATCAGATATATTTATTGATATTTCAGCCGTTTCTGGGTCGATCTTGACCAAATCAAGTTTATTCTGCCATTAAAATTGCATGTTCTCTCAAATTCGACACTCAGTTTTTCATTACCTCACAAAAAAATTGTGATGTGCACAACTAAACTACCCCATTAACTCCACCATGCTCGACAGATGTACACAATAACAAACGACTACAAGTAAAAAGCCTGTTATCATTTAAAAAGAGCCGTTAAAACTCAAGAGGGCGCTTTTAAATGGAAAGTGGATAAAGCGCCTTTTGGAACTCACCTCTTCAAATCTAAAATATTGCTAGGTGTGTGTGTGTGCGTGTGCGTGTGTGTGTGTGTGTGTGTGTGTGTGTGGGAGGATTCAATCTTGATTGAAAATTTATATAATGTTATACAAGTTTTGTTTTTGTTTCATTGGAGGTGGTGGGGTGCAGGGAGGGGACGGGGGGGGGGGGGGGGGGGGGAGCAACTCGGCCAAGTATTCTCTTGCACATTGCAGTGTATATTGCACATATACATAGCCTATAGTTACGTGAATCAATTCCATTAACGTTTCTGGGAATTTGGTCTTGGGGTATGTTTGTTTGTTTGTTGTTGTTGCTGTTGTTGTTGTTGTGTTTTGTTTTGTTTTTTTTTTTGTTTTTTTTTTCCTTTTTTCTTTTCTTTTTTTTTTTTTTTTTTTTTGGGGGGGGGGGGGGGGGGGGGGGGGCAAGGGTTCCCCGAATGGATGGGATCGTAAGGCCAGCCACAATGCCCCTACTTTAAAACAAAAAAGCTATTGGGGGGGGGGGGGCAGGCTGCCGCCTTCACCCTTTTCTATATACGTTACGTAACCGGTGAATTCCCCTGAGAAACAAATCTAATTACAATTTTAGCAAGAATTGTTAAAGAGTTTTCTTGATGTCTTATATATAGCTTCTGCTAGCTCCAAAGAAAGTTTCTAAGTGGCGCCCTCTGCGACAAAGTTGCATACCAAAACAGAAGTTTCAGAACTTTACCCGACAGTGTGAGCAAAAGAGAGAGGGGAAAAAAAAGTAAAGGAAGTAGTGCGGAAACACGAATCAGTGAGATAGAAGAGAGAATCCCTCGGCGGTTATCGAGCCATTAAGCTAAGTCCCTCAAAGCTCGAGCCTCCAAATCAAATCCCACAGCCTATGTAGGCCCTATAGCCAGCCTACCCGATCTAGACTACTGTAGTCAACCACGCACGGTCATGACGGTGTGAGCGAACGCACTGGATTCATCCTCGCTAAGAAGCCTGGGACCCGTGCCCCTCTGATCGAGCGACCGTAACCGAGCTAAGCTCACTCGTCCATCAGTCCATCACTCTATTGGATGCCGATAGCTAGGCCAACCCCCACTCGCACATCCACGCACTACGACTCCGACCATAGACCAGTAATCGGACACAATAGAATAATACGCCGTCACGAGCGTCGCTTGATCCGCCGCGGCCAGCCACTCCGGGCGCTAACACCCATTTATCGTGTCTAACGTTTCGTCTTCTGGATATTGTTTGTGGATTAAAAGAGCCATTGGGATCCTAATTCGACCGTCTATTGCTTCTTTTCACCCCTTTTTAAAAAGTGTATACTAGTACATGTATATAATATACCGGGGCACTTTTGGGTGATTAATTTTGTGAAAAAGCGCGTCTGCTCCGCTTGATTTGTTCCATTTCGCTTTTGAAATGTTTGACGGATTGTCGTCTGCTTACCTTAACACCTAAGTGGTCTATTCAGAAGCTTGACACAATATTTTGATTCACAGGTTATTGGAATTGTTATAATCGGGAACGAAAAGGGAAAGAAAGAACCGGGAAGAATGAGAGCTTATCACCAACGAAGGTTTCCTACTTTGTCAAGATTTTTTGGCCCAGCGTGTCGTGTTTGATGTATGAATATTTGTCAGCCGCCGTCATATCACGGGAGTGTATGACTCTTCAATTTGGTTCTATAACTACCTTCAGTAATTCTGGCAAACACCTGCACCTTTAATATCGAGGAAGCTTTAGGAGGATAAACCATTGATTATTTCCAGAGTTATTTTCTACTGATTTTTTTTTGTCCAAGCATTTCGGATTTATATTTGACGAGAGATATTATTTTCATTGGAGACCTGGTTTGCCGGACGTCATCTTCGTCGTCGTCGTCATCGTCTTTATCGTCGTCGTCACCGTGATCATGGAACGACTAGGAAGCTACGCGCAATGCGTTCTGGTGGTCTTCGCCTCTCTTTGGTTTACAGAACAGTCTCTAGCAGGCAGAACATTACGTAAGTAACTTATACACTATTGACATAATTTAGTTGTATTATTTTGCGATGAAGTGCATTATATGTTTCAAACTGTTATACTAATGAAAACAATAATGATATAACTTTAAATCGTTTTTCACATAAACATTATAAGCACAAATCCCCTTTTTTTAGAATTATAACAATGACAATAAATAATTGTATCAGAAAAATGTTAAAACTTGATGAAGATGTTTAATAAGATTATTTGTGTTATTATAGGCTAGCGACGATGATGATGACAATGATGATGTACATTGTGATAAACACAATTGTACGTAATATAGTATTATATTTATTTGGCAGAATGGTGAATAAAAAGCTATAATCATTATCTTGTAACATCATTACAATATAATGCATTATGTGACGTTGTTCACCGATCAAAATTTCATGAAATACAACAATGTTTCGCGCCACATTCGCTCATAGCTCGAATAGCAGTGAATACATTTATTTTTGTTAACGCTGTATTATTTTGCGTAAAATTTTTCATAATCTTTGCTATAACATACCGTAATTTGCAAATATATTAATGCCATTTTGTACCATATTCATGATATTTATATCATCATAAACCGCGGTTATAGGAATAATATAATACGGTATATATTTTGCTATTACCTTATAAACCATGGAATTATACAGGTTTGCGCCGTGTTCCCTCTGACCATGGCAGCTACTATAACTAAGAGCCCATAGGATGCAATATATTTGTTTCTTTAATATGTGTTGATATCATAATCATTATTTATTCACTATTATATAATGATACAATTTGGCAGTATGTCATTTTATGGAGTACAAGTCATGTTTCGCGCCTCGTTCGTTCACAGTCACTTCACACACTGTCAGAGGACGTATACGGTATACAGGTAAAGATAAAAAAATAAAACAAACTCTACCTCCATCGCGATGTGTTTTGTGTATACTAAAATAAGCCCCGCATAGTTTGCCTACCTTATCAGAGGGTATATTCTTACCTAAATTACAAGTGCAAACTTGAGATTCTATTGATCCCCTTCTCCACTTTGCTTAGAACTACTTCTAGCTTCCTTCCTCTCATCGTTCATCGTGTTCATTTGTCGGGGGCCCTAGCTTCGCGGTATACTATAATACCACCGAATAAAAGATCTGAATTAATTGCAGTATATGTCAGTCCGCGTTGAATTTCATTTACGACATTGCTAAATCAAATTAACATCCAAACACGTCATGTCATTAAACCCTTCCCTCCTACATTACGAAGTTCCCATAGTTAGATAGTGAAACGAATGGTTTCAGTGGGTTAGAGGTTAATTTTGCACAATCAAATCAAATTAGAGCCTACGTATATGCATTCCCTTAAATTAGAATTTAGTGGAGCTCACTGATTGTAATTGCAATTAAACTTTGTCGGTTCTCGCGTCTGGCTTGGCTCGCTACCTCGCAACATCCATTCTGCATCGTCATGCTCCTCCATCCTTGCGTCTTTTGCTCATCCCTTGCCTCTATTGTCCTCCTTCTTATACCATTACCATGGCAACAATATCTTGTGCAAACATTAGCTTCTATATATATGCTGGTTTTGGAACTTAAGGTTTTATTATTTTGTTGGTTTGTTTCGATCGAACAAGGTAATTTATCAGATTAGAAATACGACTGCTTGTCTCTTTTGCTCAGTAAGTATCAGAGCATTTTCCTTTCAAACCTGTGTTCATTGTCGTATTTATAAAAAAACAATAGCAGGCCTACATACTTTGCATAACTTCTAAGAAACGATTTTCTCCTTCAAATGTGTAACATAATAGGAACGATAATAATGTTTTGTTAACATAATTTGTGTCACATGGTATTATATTTTTGTTTAACGGACCGAAGACGAAGATAATTGTAACATATATCAGTAATATATAGAGACGATGCCCTTTCTCTATCCACACAAGCTACAAATATACAAGCGCACTTATAAACTTGAAATCGGACGGATTGTGTAGGGTTGTTTTATGATCGATTATGGAAACTGGTATTGAAATGACGATATGGTGTCGATGGTATATGGTAGAGAGGTATCCATGATCTTTCCTCACTAGGTATCACACCCAGTAAATAATACAATGAGGTCATATTCCATTACGTGATGAAGTATTCTTGACATTGAGCCTCTGACTGTGATAGTGATATCCAACCCTGTGAAACTTATAATTGTGTTTACACTTAACACTGTGATCCAAATAGTGTTAAACATAGTGTTAAACACACTGTGATCCATAGTGTTAAAACATAGTGTTACACATTATTGTGTTCACACAATGATCCATAGTGTTTAACATTGTGGGTTCACACTATTACACTCTTGTGTTCTTTGAGATCCCGGCGCTAGTAGGGAAGAAATTTAATGTTGGGGACTATACAGTCATGTTCTTCGAAATAATTTTAGATAGTTCTTTGAGATCCCGGCGCTAGTAGGGAAGAAATTTAATGTTGGGGACTATACAGTCATGTTCTTCGAAATAATTTTAGATAGTTCTTTGAGATCCCGGCGCTAGTAGGGAAGAAATTTAATGTTGGGGACTATACAGTCATGTTCTTCGAAATAATTTTAGATAGTAATTAAATTCCTTCCTTCTTGTTTATTTCTAAACTTGAATCTCGTGACGAACTGTCACCAAATAATTAGCCAAACTATTGTGCAGCATGATGTGCAGAAACGTATGTTGGGTGCGACCTCGTATCAAAAGTCAATTCAGTGCTTGATATGCGCGTTATAAATACATTATTAATATTGTCAGTGTATAGGCTACTATTTTTCAGAAATAGATTTATCATCGGTAGTTTCAAATTTTCGAAAAAAAACAATACCTTTATCTTCTATGTATACTATAATAGAAAGGAGAATAAACATATTTTCAGACTCGCCCTTTTAATAACGGTGTTGTTCATATTTTAAACATAATAGGACGGTTTTATTAATCGGATGTTTCCGTGAAATTCTGACAGTTTGTTGAAAACAAAATAATAGTGCTATTTTGTATTGCATTATATTCGAACACTGTTTATATCAAACACGTCAACAAATGCGTTTGTTTCATTACGCAGTATCGCTCAACACCTAACTGAAATTGCCGACTATAAATGAGGGGGAGGGAGCGAATAGATTTGCGACCGGTGAAATAATTGTTTTCCTCCTAGATTCAGCCCACCGCATTCCGCTAAAGTTCGCAAAACAAAGCATGACAACAGTCGTAAAAAAAATGAATGATTTGTAAATGAATATTTTACTGTTGTTTCCATTTTCATTTTTTTTCTTCCAAGGTCATGTTGACATGAAACTATTGCACGGATGATTGCATGTGAAAATACGGATATAAATTTAGTGCATGCACGGTGGTGAACTTTTCCAAACAGCCGAACCTTTTCCGAACGGTATTGGCTTCCTTTTATTCTGTCATGTTTAGTAGCATTTGGCGTTAGAAACCACACACATCCAAATCAATTCTATGCATGCACCCAACGGCTTTTAAAACATTTTTTGTTACTAATGTGAGCTAATGGTGGTACAGGAACACTTATTGTGGGGCCCCACAATAATTCGATAATTTGAACCAGCCATTGAAACAAAAATGCTTACTCTTTTCAAAAATTTACAAAAGAGGTTTTTAAAAAGTTGTTGATGATCTCTCTTCAATTTAATCATCATTTTAACAAAACATCACATGCACAATTTTGTATAAAAAATGGTTGAAACCAATGCGGATTTAGAGAGCACCTTCTTGTATTTAACTGCTATTTTGTTACTTGGTCGTTTATATTTTTTTGTATACCGTTCGAGCATGTGGAGTAATTAATATCAGTTTGTAATGTTATGGTGCAGGTTTTGGTTACTAAAATGTAGTTTGACCAAAACTCAACTATCCCTTTAAACGCAAATTTTTACAAATATATTACAATCGACGCACGTATAGGTTTACGACGCATGCATGCAGTTAATCGTTGAAATTAATTGGGCGAATACAATTAACAAAGCTAATTGGGATTAGATCGATTTTTAAATTCAAAATTAGAGTAGATTCTTTCCGAATGTGTTTACGATTATTCGCGGTATGATAATAGAACCACACAAGGCGTAAATAAAGCAAACCACAACAATGCAAACTCACGAATAGCTGTGAAAAGTGCTCAAGGACAAACCGTTTTGAGCAAATAAAAATGAAACATTGTTATTTTCGGGGGTTTTGTCACATTTTTTCCGAGTTAACTTGTCGTAAAGTTCATGCGAAATTGTGGCAATTTGCTCTTGTATACTTTTATAACAAAAAGGTAACAATTATTTCACCATTGTTGTACCTATTCTGGATACGATTGGCATAATTTTACCTATATATAATTCAACGCAATACGTTAGATGATTTAGTGGTTGTTGGTTGAACTTCTCATGTTATAGACAACTGCTGAGCTAAGCATTAGATGTCACCAGAAATACTTTTTCGATATTATTTTGATACATTTATTGGTATTTGATATTTGGTAACATATTTGTGTGATATCGTTTACAATAACATAGTTAGAAGTGTTGCAGCGGCGCACAAAACGTCGTGATCTTTTAGATTCCTTGTTGACCATACATTGCGAGACAAACGAATATCACATGTATCACTAGCGATATTATTTCAGAAACATAGTTAATGTTCTCTATTATTCTTATAAGCCTTTCGCAGCACGATTTCCATAGAGTCAAACGTATAATTGGAGCAACATTCTAGATTTCGACGCTCAACACTCTCAATAGTAGGTAATTAATTAATCAGATTTGTATAAGTTTGAACAAGAGTTGTATAAATATGATCCTAGGAAAATCACCAGCTGATAAATAGGTCTCAACCTTTCTGTCGTGGCCGCTTTCCCTTGTCATGCTTGTAGGTGTAACGCGTAATCCAGACCCACCGTTACCAACGTTGCGTGGTTAATTTCCCTCCAATTATACGCCGAATTTAAGCTGGCAGTTCATAATATCCTTTTGTCTACTAACCAGTAAATTGTTGTTGTTGGTTTTTGTGACATTTATTAATTTATTGATTTCGACTTCTGTACCGCAAGGTCTTGGTCGCTGCGATATACATGCACACCCATTCTCTTGCGTCCACACGTAAGCGGTGATTTGGAAGAATTGTTCCAAAGATTGGTTCATTATCTAGCTTTATCACCAGGCCTGTACAATAATATCATAATTTGGATGAAACAAATTCAGAGTCTCGCTATGACCTTGGTGTGCATGAAGTATACAAGATGGTAGGTTGGTAATTTCAATTTGTATTATTATTGTCATTATTTTGTTTTATAGAAGCGCTCATTCAGTTGTGATTATGTTGGTGCTTAACAGACTTTTAAAGAAAGTTTCCGAAAGTTCAATGCAAACTACAAGTATTGTGGTACAATTCACTTAACGGTTACAAATCGGCACACACTAACCTGTGCCTCGGGTTTAGATATGCTGTGTAAACGAGGTGAGAAGCATCCATCATTTTGCGGCTGTAATTTTGCCACCGAATAATGTAAATTGTAATTTATAGCGATGTGGTTTAACTTTTCAGATCAATTATATAGAAATATCTTACCACCTAAATCCCTCGTAAAAAAAATAATACGTTTTTGATATCAACAAACTGTTTTCTAGTCGTAAAATGTTCTAAATGAATATAAAAAGGAAACGCGTGTTCTATACAACTGGTTATGATCACAATGATATTGAACTTTGCATAAGGCGTGGTTGAGCATCGAAATAATCGCGTTGCCCCTTTTTTCTTCAGAGTATCTCTACATGCATTATGAAGAAAAAAATGATTAAAGGTGCACCTGTAAAGTGTCAGATATTGCCCAAACTTACATTTGAGACTTCAATCCTATACCAAAATCATTGTAAGATATGTCCGAATGATGTGTGAAAGTTTCATTGAAAAAGAACACTGCTTTCCTGGTTAAAAAAGCGAAAATTTGCGTCAGCTTTTACAACGAATTACTGTGTATGAGGTTTATGACCGTTCATTAACGCTCTTGAGCTGAATGATTATTCAATGATAGATATCGTCATACTTAAGGGACATTTAAAAAAATTTAACCCTATTTTATTCTTGTCTTACCATAAGCCAAACAACACGGTAGAAGAGAAATGTGGAAGCTCCAAGTAATGTTCGTGGAGTTAGACTCTTTACTGGTTTCACTTTAAGTATATTTGCATCCTCACTTGTAAAAATACCAAATTAAAAAGTTATGGTGAATTATTTCCGACAGACATGACAGAGTCTCAAATTAATGATTTCCGACTCGATTTCTACAAGGGAAATTCAAATGTTCCTTCTCAATTCATGAGAGGATGGCAGAAGGAAATCATTAAAATAAGCCCAAGGGCGCGTAAACCTAGATGTCTAAATTAGTGGAAACATTAACACATTCAACTGTATTAATTGTTTCATTTAAAGTGATGCATTAACTTTTTTTTCTTCCATTGCAAAAAGTGATATTTGAGATTTGAATCACACACCAATATCATTTTATGATTCTTAGCGTGCAATAATGCACGCTAATGCATCATTTAGAATGTAATGATTTTGTAATATTTATCCACTTTGGTGCTTTATTTTGCTTCTCTCTCATCAAAGATCATTCAAAATTCTACTCAAACCAAAGTTTTTGCGAATTATACACGTTTTGGTAAAGAGTTATTTTGGCAAAACGTCACACAACGCATCTCTGCGCAGTAAATCTTCAAGCTCTCGCACTCTGCCAAATCAAAGTGCACGTCGCACGGGGTTAACGACTCAGCGGAGAGTCGCGGAAATTTCTCCGCCGCACGCTCGGCGGCCATTCCAGCAGCTGCGGCCATCCCACTGTCAAGATTCCGATCTAAAAGAAAGAGAGCGATTATTTATATCTATTGATTTCTAATCCTCTGGAACTGTGTCCCCGAAGAAACAATATCGCTAGGGCATTGTTTTTATATTTGTGTAGTTTCTAGACAAATAATAATTGCTTGGAATAGACGGAATTCTGGGCCTCGATTATTATATCCCCACCCCGAAATAAATCATGGGTGAATCGAGGGGCACATTGGTGAGTGTACTTTGCGATAAAAACCCCTCGGTGTCAAATCGTGAAGTTGTCATCGAGTTATACGATAACATCGTTCTGTTTTAAGTGCTCATTGTCAAATTAAATAATGGCAATAATATCCAGGCACTCGGCCTTACATACCAATGCATGGTACAGGTCCCTGATTACGTACGTAGTTCCAATGCAATGGCGAATCTGGGTTGGGGGCAGGGGTGGGGGGGGGGGGGGGGGGTCCTCGAAGGAGGGATGATATTAATACTGTGGTATGTCATTCATAACGATACCCCTCTTCTATACATTTGTATTATTAGTTTTTGGCACGTAACCTTCTCATCGGCAGCCCAGGTTCTCCATGGACTCTTTTTATGTGGTCACACTGGCGAATGTATAGTTTTTATATAGCAAGGGTTTTCGTTATTTTAATCATTGTCCTTTATTTTCAAAAGGAAGGAAACGGCATTTGAAAGGAAATATTATGTGTTTCATTAGGGAGGGGGGGGGGGGGGGGGGGGGGAATGGTAGGTTAGTGTTCGCCCTAACCTTGCGTCTAATTCCTTATTGTCTGTGATATCATCAATCGGCAACAGTTACTGTATACACCAACTAGTGACTGGACATGAAATGTTTATTCATGCAGAATCCCATTGCACGACTAACTATCTCCTCCCAGTCTGTCTTTCGATGCTAAAAATCTTTCACTGATGTCCTGTCCATCAGCATTTTGGTGATGTTCGTTTACAAAATAATAACAGGCATAGACGCGAGAGAACATGTTATTTATTTTGACTTTCACGATAAACATTCTGTTTAAAGGTACCTGGTAACATTGCCGAAGGAGAATTACAAAATCATTTATTTCAAAGGTGATATATCAGTCGTCGTTATCTTGTACCGTCTTACCATAATTTCAAAACCTTTTGACCAGCCAAACGCTCAACGGATCAAATCTAAACGAATTGCAATTGTGTAATGAAACATGGCCTTTATGTCACACACTATGCTGGTTTGTTAATATATTCGAGCTGTATGCATAGCTTTATTAAGAACAAATTGTTCTGACAACCTGAAGGGGTTGTTAGGGGTTTGCCTGACATAACATAGTGTAATAAATGCCAGATGGAGTCAAAATATGTAATTTTATTTATTATAGGAACAGGGCTTGGTAGTTCCATAAAACCTTGCAGTTGTTTGGTAAATTCAACATTTGTTTTAACTGATGTGGTAACAGGTATGATGCACTTGATTGGCTGATCACTACAATAATTGAACATTTTAATGATTTGGTAATTCGTATGAAAGTAACTGAAACGGGACAGCAGGTCGCCATGCAAGATAATTATGCGCATAAATCTGAACCGCTCCGTTGGATTGATGCTCCTTAAACATGCATGGTGTCGAACTAGGTACCTTCTCGATGTCGATGACGTCACTCGCATCGCTGTCATCGTCCTTCTCATTGACACCGCCCCTGCCCTATATGTAGCTTCTCGCTACCATCTTTGGATATCACCATAGATCTCTCATCAACCTCCGGCGCCTTTGCCGCATACCATTCCTGCATCTTTACCACACACACCATCTTGTCACGATGATAGGATGGCTTTTTCGGTCAACTGCCGCTCATTTCGCAGTTCGAAGACCTTGGTTTATCTTATATCGGTTGTTTTGTTGCAATTTATAATTTAATTAATTATTGCCGCCAACAATCAGAACAGTATTTATGTTAATGTTATCAAAGGAGAGTTATTTTTCCTCATGAATATCAAGATTATGCCATAATTACGTCCTAACGCATGCATATATAGGTTATAATATACCTCCCAATAATCTAAAGCTTGGCATGAATAAGGGTGCGTAAAGCATGAGTGCACTATAAAGTAGCAGCTGCTGGAATGCTCCCCAGTGAGTGGAGAGAGTGCACAATATAGTGTGGATGTGTATCCAATGGCCGAGGTAAATATAACATTAAATGCAGGTCCCTTTGAGATAACAGAGCAAAAGCACTCAAGAGGCTAACCTGGATAAATAAGACAACAAAATTAAAAGCAGCACAAAAGCCATGTACTACTTCCACCTTTGCTTTCTACGAACCGTTGACGTTTTTGACAGACTGATATACCCGGCCTTCGTTGTATATTATAATGAGTGATGGATTCAGTACACAACATCATGTAAAATCAACGGTTCTTGTCATAATTCGTATGACATTCTACCATAGCAATATGAAATTTAATAGGCGAAATTTCGAAACATTAATCTTTGACCCTTGACCCAGGAGTTCTCCTGGGGAGAGCGATAGGGTGCCCCTTACTTTCCCGTTAGTTACTCGTCGTTGTTCCGTGTAACTTATCCTGACGTCTATGCACTTGGCTCATTGTCACGTGGTCTACACCTATTTGTTCTACGTTTCATTTTGTCTACAACATGGTGTCTGAAACTTCCATTTCCCCTATATACTCCAAACTTGACCCCAACCAAAAAATTCAAACCATAATCACTATTCCAACCTCTAATCCATAATTGATCTTAATACCGTATCCTAATACTGGGCATCTACAATTTTAGTCAGTTAGTATAGGCGAATTGGGAGTAAATCAAATAGGTGTAGACCGACGTGCAAGCTACTATGGACACAACTCCATTATGACCAATTTATTCGACTGTTTTGCAAAATGTTCACTGAAAATTCACTGTTGGAAAAAAAATGATATTGGAGTGACATAATGATTAAATATAGAAAAGAAAACAACGATATATGAAGTATGCATTTTGAAGGGTTACGATCTATTTATAACAATCATAGAATAACTTCAAATGATAACAATCATTCAAGTTGCAACAACAGATAGTATTGTAATTGATACAAAGACTATTGTTATATTTATGATTAATTCTTAGTTGGTATGTACGTGTATAGCACGGATGTATACTGTGCATCATAATTATTAATAACTCAACAGTGGCATTTGACAATTGTGTACCTGTCGTGCATGACTGTTAAATGAACTGTATTAATTGTTGATTATTTCATTCAAAAAAGACAAATGACGATTACAATGCAATATTAGTATTACCATTCTGTCATTCACAATCCTAGAATAAATGTGTTTCCTCAAAATAGACGTATGCGCAGTAGAAGAACAACAAAATATTTGAAATGACGCTAATTTGCTGCCGCAAGCTATCATACATCATCAACAAGTCAAGTATATATTTGCATTGCACTTCCTGCCTATAAAACAGTTTGAAATGATGATACATTTGTTTCTTTTCTTTTATTTCACCATGTAACCGCAAGCGATATTACTCAATACTAAACATTGTGCTCGGTTGGAGAGCAAATTATATCATATTAGACCACCAACTAGCACCTTTTAGCTTTTATGGTTAGACTCATTTGCTATTTGCCACGGGGGTACGTTACGTTGTTAATAGCACGTGGATATAATGTGACATGTACCGTGTCCATTATTTTGTAGCTTAAATTTTCTGGATGTGGGTCGTGAAACAGAAGCATGTATGGATTATTATGAGAACGATTCGATTAAAATGATACCGGAACTGTGTATTTTGCAACGATCGTGATGCTGCTATATATAGGAAGACATAGAACACCTAATATTCTTTTTTATTAAACAAAGGGGATAAAAGCGTACCAACTCACTAAACAAAATTGGCAAATGTACAGGGTACATACAAAAAGTAGATTATTCAAGACGTATGTATACCAATCAACACTTAATTTCTCGGCGGATCTTACACGCCGTAAACCGGACAGCCCACCTCGAGGGCAATCTTACTTCCTATGCGCTCCCTGATATACCTGGGACAACACACAAAAGGCAACACTTCCGTGAAGTGTCACATTTGTCTTTATTAGACTTGGACTTAAGTAGACTTGGAATTTATTAACCATGCAGATTCAGATGACTTATTTTCCCCGGTGGATCATAAACATCCAAGGATTAACTTAAAAATTGACGAACTGGTGGTCCTCGTGCGTAGATGATGTCGAGGTATAAAATTGTTGCGGTCGGATGTTGAATCAGAAACGGTGATAGTCGTGATTGGGTTTAGGGGACTTGTTGAATCAGACACGAATGACGTAACCAGCTGAGGGGGTTGTGACAATGACTTTCCATAATTCTCTGTCATATATATATATACAGTATGTTAACCGTATAAATGAATACATAGTATACCCAGCTTTGTGTGCAGAAATGATTGCAGGTTGTAAAGCGCCATGAACAGTACTCACGTTAATTAATCACGGTGCAAGAATATAGTTGTGGGTAATAAGTGGCACATCTTGCGAACGAATTGAGCATGTTGAGCGCGGTGTAAAGGGCGAACCGCGGGGTACAATTCCAAGCAATGTCCTCTACATCCCAAGCCCTAATCCCAACGCACGGCTATCTTTGATACGACAATTCAAGGAGCTTCACTTTAAAGGGCATCAAGCGTGGGGATGCTACATAGCGGGTCGCCATTTTGAACTGGGCTAGTTTGCGCGCACCGCACACTGAGCTAAGGTGCATTACGCACCGTGCGCAACGCGTATGCAAGATGGCGCCGCGCATCTCATTTGACGAATCTGAACTACCTTTAAGATGACGTTTATGGTTATGGGGACAGGGAAAGATGAATCACCCCCTCGCCTGGTGATGATGAGAATGACAAGTAAAAGGGGATGAGGATGTACGGGTGTGAGTGTCGGTGATGATGGGGTGTAGATGGAAGTTTGACTCAGTACCAAGGTGTTCCAAGCCTACCGCATGCATAGTAGTTTGAAGTCAATGGGGACGAAGAACTAAGATTGAACCACATCCTCCTTAGCAAAATGTTTAGCATCATGTGAGGAGCAAAATGAATTAAGACAATATAATACACGGTGCGATGATCTGATGATGATGATGATGATGATGATGATGATGATGATGATGATGATGATGATGATGATGATGATGATGATGGATGTGACGGTGATGATGATGACGGCAGTGGTGAGAGAGTTGTGGAGAGAGGTGTACTAGTATGGGGGATAGGAAGGGGAATACCCAAAGTCTCCCCCATGTCTGTGGAATAGGTTACCTTTGTCAGTGGATACATTAACTTTTGTATGGCTAGAAACGTGGAAGAGGAAGTTTAATGATGAGTCAGGCATTGATCTTTTGAAGATGATTGTCAGTGAGTGATAAGTGATGGAATGATGAGGTGTGAAGGGGAAGTTTGGATTTTAGGGAATTGAATGTTAAGAAAGAAACAAAAAATCAGCCATGCACGAGACTATGATGCTTATAATACAAATAAACATGCTTATAATAAACAATTGTGAATGGGTGATCTGGTCTAGTGGTCAGAGCCCCGCTCTTCGGAATAATCGGTCCGGGTTCGAATCTTGGCCGCGTCTAATATCGGCTAGCGACGATAAAGGGCGGTGCCGGACGAATTAATCAGTTGATTGAACGCGTCTGCAAAAACCAAATAACCAACCAACCAACCAACCCGACAAACACATTTTGTCGGTGGCTGGTATGGGTTGAGAGGTAGAGCCATAGGGGGACTTCCCAGTGATTCCTACCTGTCTGGGATACATGTGGGATTAGATTTAGGAGTTATGGTACAATGACAACAGGGGAAGTGGGAGGGGGCGTTGAATGTTGAATCAGACAAGTATGAAGTCGAAAGAAGACAGTGAAGTTGAATCACATCCAGATTAGGTGATGAAGGGGCGGATGGGGACGAAATGAGGACACAAGGTGTGTTGATGAAGACAATGGCGGGAAAGATGGGACCAGATAGACACTCTCGGTGTCGAGGTTGTATGATAAGACAGAAAGGTGAGGGAATTTGATGACACTACATGATGATACCTACATGTATGTCCTCTGTAGGATGGATCATTGATGACTAGTTAGGAGTGTATATCCATGTGAGATTAGATACAGGAGTTAAGGTGCGATGATGAGGAGGAAGAGGAGTATAGAAGGGTTGAATATTGAATCAGACACATTAAATGTCCGTGATGGTATGTGACGCTTGATGAATGCACCGGGCGGGAAGTTTGGTGTTCGGGGCATGATATACTTTATAAAAATGTGAAATGGGTCCATACAGTATACCACGCTTGCGGGTGAGATACAATATTTGGGTGAATTATTATGATTATGGGGGGGGGGGGGGGGGGGGGGGGTAGTTAAATGTCGAATCAGACACACTGGATATTTGTGATGATGAGTGACACGTGACGGTATGAGTTGGTGCATCAGAGCAGTTTGGATTTGGGGATTGCCATATATAAAACATGAACTAAAGGGATACAGAAAAAAAAAAGGTTCATTCCTTTGAGGTGAGATACAGGATTTCGGGTGAATTATGGGGAAGGGGAAGTTGAATGTTGAATCAGACGTGGGGTTTGATGAAAGATACCTGGCGGGGAAGAGTGGCATGAGGGATACATTGGGGAAGTTTTGAGCATCGGGAATTGGATTTTAAGACCGCAACATTAAAACAATAACGAAATATAACGAACATGACGAAGGTAACCATTTTTGTTGGGTATTGAAACAAAAATAATATTTGGCGGTTGAGGGTTGTTGACATTCGAATCGAACACTTTGAGTATGTTGATCGTGTTGTCGAAGATAGATAATTGTGATGATGATGATGATGATGATGATGATGATGATGATGACGATGACGACGACGATGATGACGATGATGACGATGAAGAGTATGATGATGATGATGATGATGATGATGAGGATGATGATGAGGATGATGGTGTTTTTGGTGGTGGTAGTGATTGTGATGGTAATGTGCGAGAAGGGGTGACTTCCCGGGGGGGGGGGGGGGGGGGGGGGGCACTCGAATTATTTTTTGACGGGGGTGTGCCGCACCGAAATCTGAAATAGGGGTCTTAAGAGCTGACTACAAGCACAAAATATAGGGTCTTTGGAGCTACAAAAACCATGAAACGGGAGTTAAGGGGACTAAGGAGCAGACTAAAACTACCAAATACGGGCAAAATACATGAACTTGGAGCTACCAAAGACCTACGGAAACCCTTAAATGGTGGTCAAGGAGCTGACTAGAAGAAGAATAATGGACTTGAGGCTACTCAACTACCTAGCCAAGTCATTCCGGGGGTCTATGGAGCGGCAATTTTTGAAAATCGGGTATCTTTAGAGCTGCGATCGGGTGTGAAAAAGGGGTTCTTTTAAGCGGCACATACCCGTCTCACATTATACATGAGTGCCCCCCCCCCCCCCCCCCCCCCCCCGGGGGTGACTTTATCGCCTCACCTACAAATTAAATTAAATCAAATTAAAATTAATATAAAATTGAAGTATTTTATTTCCCTGGTATATACCAAGCATGATTATGCTTGGTACACTATATAGTGAATAACCTGTCAGCAACCAGTTGCTACATTTTCTAGATAAGTGACGACAATGAAGGGTAACATGAGATGCCGAGGGAATCCCGAGTTTGGAGAAAAGGTGTGGGGAACGGGAAAACGCAGTGCAGTCACTGTCTCGTTGACAGACCGAAAGCATTACTTTTGGTTTTTCCCGTACGTTCTTTCCTGGCGCGCGATCTTCCTCTGGGTTCGAGCTTCCAACTTGGTAACTCAGAAGAAAACAAAACCGCAACATCATCATAACATTACAATAGCCTTTGCACATCAAATCACTGTTTTACTATACCTTGTTCAATGTTCTGCCCCGGGTTCTGTATCACATTGATTCGTTCGAGTGGAACAGGGTTTCAATAACCCGACATTTTTGAAGCTGCATTGAAAATTGTGGGCACTATTTAACCTGCAAATGGCTCATTAACCTCCACTTTTATGTCGACACATTTCACAAAAGTAGTTTATGAAAATATCGACCTATTTTTTTGTTTATTACCACCTCTTTTTGTTTAAAATTATTATACAGTAGCCTAATTTTCAATTTGTCTGCTGAATGCATTGACCGTGAACTCACATGTCCCATGGGTACCTGGTTATAAAAGGACCTTTTACGCACAAATGATCAAGGTGAAGTTACCGCTCAAATCCACCGCTTTCAACAGGTGCGTTGTATACGGTGGTTGTCACGTGCATACATGAAAAGGGAACATTGATTTTTTTTCATTATCGATTTGTAACTCATTGTTGAAGATTTCTCAAGAGTAGGAAGTAATAGATCTTATCTAGATATGAATGAAGTACAGTTCATTGATTCAGCAACTTGTAAATCAAACAAGACGAACTTGTTTGACTTCATACTCGGGGTCAAATTCGGATTAGATCATTGTAAACAAAATGACTTGATTGGTGACTCTGTGACCTTTGGATTAGTTCCGGTATTCAAATCGCTGATCAGTGTGGGAAGTTCCGAAGTTGTGCTAAGGAAATGAGTCTATTGATAGTTCAGTTTGAGCTAGTAATTGTTCAGTGAACTGTAAGGCGGTCGAAATTGTGATAATTATAGTACAGCATAGTACACCTAGTTCGATACAAAAGGCATAATACTATATAGTATTTTATTAGTTTAGTGGTGAAAAGATGTGATAATTAGTGACAAACGATTGAGTGAGTAATACAAAGTTACAAACCCATGGTAGTGCATGAAGGTTGTTTTTAGTCACGATAATTGGGGGGGGGGGGGGGGTGGGGGCGCCAAATTTCTTGCAATTTATACCATTGTCTCTGGTTAGACTATAGACTCATGCATGCATGACATCAAAGCAGCACGCCCATACGCAAATCACAATCATGTGGGACAATAACACTTATCCAAACGTATAGAGTTAACGTATACATTTTTAGCTATATATGGCTAAATCTTTAAAGCAGTACACCTTTTAAAAGAGTTTTGTATAGTATGGCCAACTGATCAAAAGTGCAGTGACAGTATATGAGGAATCTACGGTAAACAGTGTTTAAGGACTGAGTAAACATTGTCAGCTAGACTTCGCTTCTGATAAAGACATCATCGTTGATGACAAATGATTTGTAAAGTTTCGGTTGATTCCATTATGTTAAAGTGTTGAATCAGTCAAATGCGTTTACATTGCCTGTCACGTGTCCGAGTTGAGTAGTCGTTTCGGACGTGTTTAAAATAGTCACGGATACGCGGGCATTTTTGTATTGATTGATCCATTTTATTTCAAATTCCAATTTTTGCGGGGACTGAGTTCTTTTTGCCCGAATTCCTAAACAAAAACATTTATACCGTATAACTACCCTCAAAAGTGCTTCGTTTTGCATAAAAACAATATATAATGTTCTCAAATACGGGCTGATATACCTATGCCCGAATATTGGTGTTGTAAATGTCCAGGGATATTAGTTTGAGTATGTGTGTGTGTGTGGGTGGGGGGGGGGGGGGGGGCGGGGGGATGCAACTCATTGCTGACACTATTTTTATGATAACCTACATAGTCAAAGGACGGCACAAAATACGTTCAAAGTTAAACTGTTGTAAAGTTTGGTGCAGATTGCTCATCTGATATTTACAGAAACTGGTGACGAGTATTGCGGTTACGATGGTATGAAATTATCAAAATGTTAAAGAGAGCGGCTGGTCACTGCAAAGATAAAATTAGGGAAATGAATCACGAATCAGTCACCTTCTTCTGTTCGTGTCCCTTCTGATATACTTCGGTATAGTATGTGGACTTGACTGTTGGCCATCGGTCGTGGCATTGTACTTTTCAGTTTGTGAGTAATGGCGAGCCTGGTGTGTTGCATACATACATCTTAAGCCCGGCGCAGACAGAGCCGACTCGACCCGATCCGACTGGTTTTCAGTCAGGCTAGAGTCAGTTTCGCTCACTCGGAGCCGATCCAACATGTTGAATCGGCCTCGAATGATCTCCGACTGGCACTTGACTGGAAAAACCGGAGTCCTGAGGCAGCGCATACTGAGTTAAGCAGGCTGAAAACCAGTCGGATCGGGTCGAGTCGGCTCTGTCTGCACCGGGCATTATACATCGCGACTTTGCGATTAAACGCAACTTTGCAAATGAACGCAAAATGTCAATCGCATAAGGAGAATCAAACGCAAAGTTGTGTTCAGTGGATTTCAAACGCAACTTTGCGCTAGATATCAAACACAACTTGTATGCAATTAATTTGCTAGGTCTTGCATATTAGAGTTGCGATTAAATGCAACTCCAAAAACCAAACGCATCTTTGCGTTTTAACGCAGATCCGTAGCGAAGAAGTTTGGGTGTGTTTAGTAATCAAACGCAATATTGCGTTTTATTATCTTTATGCAATGGCCAGTTGCTACAATTTAAAATTTGCGATTGATCCCCAGAAATGATTGTAACTGTTGGAAAAAAACATATATGAACTGAAGTAAGTGTATAATTTATTTAAATTGTAGTCAACACTCAATTCCAAAATGTCGAAACGTAGGGTTTTTCAGTCATCATGCCAAGGAACTTACATCACGTTCAAGTGGATGAGAGAGGGAAAGCACCTGTTAGAAAGGCCAGCTGGCCGCTAATTTGAACCATGACTTTGGGTTTAACCATAGAAGTATGACTCCAACACTGCCGTTGTACGCCCCGAATTTAACCCGCTCAATGCATTGCATTCTCGAACGCACTTCGATTTAATTATGATTTAAATTATTCAATGTGAGGCCGTTATTTCGTGAAAAATTATAAGGAGTTCGTACTTACGGATTGTTTTAACAGGAAGTTGTATGAAATATGAACTTATAATTATTCATAATCATATTATCGCCAGTTCAAAGGGTTATAGAACTTTCTCCGACACTTTCAAACAATGATGTGACAATGCCCACATTGTTTTCATTATTGTGATAACCTCCTGACCAGAGGTAAAATAGTTAAATATATTTATAATACTCACAAGTTCAACTTGCCTCTAACATATTATTTCATTTGTGTCGGCTCTTTTGATGTCACCCGAAAGATGACTTGAACATCAGCTGTACTATTTTGTAAGAATTTTGTAAAATGGTCTATGTATGAATAATAAGTTTATTGAAAGTGAATTGATGAAACATTTTTTTCTTGAATTTGTATTAGATAATCATAATATGATTTGATATAAATTATTTGTGTGTATCATTCGCGTAGTACAAAGGCATATGTGTGAATGCATATACTGTATGTGTGTGTGTGTGAGTGTGTGTGTAACTGTGGTGTTTATTCTTACCTGAGGGGCTTGTTAACATGTTATTCAAGGTCAGCATCGTTCAGCCTTTTGTCGCCCCCGTGTCTTACCCAATATTCGGCCAATCCAGTTCCCGGACATTCTCAAGTTTCTTCAACAAATTAACTTCATTCTCGCTTCTTGTGCGCGCATTGTCAAGGGGTGTTTTCAGAGGTCTTTAGCCGAGGGCGCGTTTCATTTCGCGACAAGAAGATTTTGGATGAAAGAATGCGGGGAAATAGGTCATTGTACATTAATGTCAACACCGAGCTCAGGTTTTTCTTTAGAGGTTTTTCTTCGGAGGTAAACGCCACATTCATCACCCCACAACGTTTTCGTTTCGGCTTTCGCGATTGAGGGCCCCGGGGAAATTGCCTTTATCCTACTTACCTAAATCCTAATGTATTATTGAAGCGTATAATAATATGTTACCCTTACAACTCTAACACAGAATTTCCCGAAAATCAAAACACTGCGGACATGCAGTTGCTATTTGATACTCATTTTATATATTTTTTGTTTTCTTCAAATATTGAAAGAGATATAATTTCTTCCCATAGTTGTAGGATGCTTAGAAAAGGGCAAGTTATTACATCCCATTAGGGAAGAGGTATTTTAAAAATCAGCGCAAAAAAATGACCCTGACAGTCTGTATTATTGTGTTCGAAGATTTTAACTGATATAGCTTTCTTTCTGTCTTTACATGGTGTAAAGATGCTTATATAAGGTTAGTTAGTTATTTCCCCCGTTAGGTTAAAAGAATTCGGAAGATGAGAGCCGCAGAACGGAACAGTGGCGGGAAATGACCGAAATACACCCGAATTTCCTAAACACAAGAGACTTCCTCCCAATATGCCCAAAGGGGTGCTGTATTATACTCTCTGTCTTTGTCTCATTCGTGCCCTTTCAGCTGGCATATTTTGGGAATGAAAATTGGGTGAACTTTTCACTTTCCATGCTTTCATTCTCACTGACATATTTTCATTTCTGTCTTTTACACTGTTTTTTATTTTTTTATAAAAGGAATATAGCAGTACGTAGACGTCTGAATAAGATGTCAGCGCCGTTGTTATACCAATATTGTCACTGGTAATTAAGAATTTAACTAACTAATCAAACCAATTATTATACATGTAAATTATATCCTAAAATAATATCTTTGCTCATAAACTATTATTTAAAACTGTGGTGCAAGTCATGAGCTTCACATCTGAAGTATATACATGCACGACTTTGTTGATTGGATAAAGCTAAAGAATTTAACGATAGGATTTGTTTTGTATTTATTTATTGGTAATAAAATATTTGTTTGAAATGTTGAGAATTGATATATAGTATAATGATTTAATGTTAAAGTTTTACTCTGAATTATAAAACCTGTCTAGTTGGTAAATATAAAATGATAATACGCAATAAGTTAATGTTGTTGAATACTCTACAGTGAAACTTTTTGGATGCAATTTATACATAATATTTCATTGGTAACGGGGGATGTGACGTTATTATTCTGTTTAAAAGGGAGCACATGAAGAAATTGATTTTTGGTTTATTTATATGAAAATAATTATACAAAATATGTAATTGTTAGATGGTAGTTTGATTTAATGTATACCATATTGAAATGCTATGGATGTCAAATAATATTGTTTATGAATGTGATTTAATTGTATTTTGATATGTCAATTCATTGTATATGTAACCAGTGGAAAACAATTTTCTATGTAAATGATCATGGACATAATAAACTTCAATTCAATTCAATTCAATCTGAAATGATGTAGGTGAGTTGTATTTTTGTTTTACCGACGCGATCAATCAATTATGATTATTTACGCTTGACTCCACCATTTAACGTCACCATCCGAGAGACAAATCCTAGTTTTTCGAACCCGGGCCATCGTAGAGCAGAGCTCTACATGATCATGATGATCACCTTACCACAACAACCATCATTTGATGTCAAGTTTGCACTTACGAACTCCTTAGAAATTAATGGTACAAAACGTGCAAAATGAATGATGATCCAATATAATGTAGGACCTGCCATTTATTGTTTCCGTTTACGTTCTTTTTTATTTGTTTATTTCATCGTAAAAATGTCCCTTTCAAGAACTTTCAACTTGTGGAGTTCGGGGTCAGACTTTCTTTCACTTCACTTTCACCTCTGTTACTTTTCACCTCAAAAACTGTTTTATTCATCTATTTGGACCCCGCTGTAACAGGTGTGTGATGATGGAACATTTGATGTGCACCAAAGGAAACGAAAAAATGAACGAAATAATCGCTTATTTTGTGTCAGGAGGACGGGAAAATGAACGAAATCGCTCATTTTTGGCAGGAGTTTTTTTGTTTGTAAAGATTTATATCGACTATTCCCATGAAGGCGATAATAAAATGCAAACCATGCATGCAGTCAATTTAATTCTTCCTGAGGCTGCGGTGCAAGCACGATGCAAGTGTCTCCCAGAGAAATTCCCATGTCGGGAATTTTGACGGAAAAGGCGAACCTTTTGGGCGAATCAAACTTGTACATTGTACAGGTCTATCATTCATCAATGTTAAGAAAAGTATTTTGTAACTATACGGATGTAAGTCGAAGAATGTAGTTTGTACGGGAAGGGTAAACTAAGGGCGAACCATGAACGAAACATGAACTAAACATGGACGAACAATATGGTTCAGCCATGATATATCATCATTCTTCACGCTAACTGAATCGCACAAATCAAACGTGAAATTGTCAAATGAAAAACATTTGTCTTCATGGCGGATTACTAGACATCTTGTGCTAAGTTGTGCATAGTTATGTAACAAATTTGCACACCAACTATGCCTGTATACCAGATAACTGCAGAGCAATCTGAACATGTAAGCATCTCACTATTAAAAGTGATCGTCAATAAAGTGATCGTCTAACTTAGATGAGGCGTTGTAAAAATATGGGCGCCCTTTAAAAAATCATATTTACACGTGTAGTTGTAGGGTTGGGTGACATTACGATCCTCAAAAGTGGAGGCACCGGACCGTGGTCACCTATCCCCTTCCCTCCCAATTCCTCCATCAATTGGTATCTATCGTCATTGCATCAGATGATAGGGTGATGGTGTAACGGGGTCAACCGTGTTGCGTTGCTAGACAAATGAAGTGCGATTGATGGAATTACTGGGCCGCATCATTTCCACATCTATTCTCACTGGTCATAGGTGCGATGGGCTCATGGGAGCAGGTCCTGATACAGATTGGAGGGTACGTATAGGTCCAATGTAAACATCAATTAACCCATTGCCTTTTGTAACCATGGTCTCATAGGCATTATAGGACACGGGTTAAGTCTTCGACAGAAAGTTCAGTACTGTGTACTTTCCCAATGTTATAATTCGCACTTGAGGTCAGATTTTGTTTCTATTTACGTTTATACTTCTAGAAGGTGATTTATATTTGTGACAACTTCTTGTCCACGAAGGACTTTTAAAGCCACCCAACGTCACTCAACACTTTACGCAATATAGATACGTTTCAATCTGTGTTATCATAACAATAAAATGTAAAAAGTACATTATTAGTCAATTTGTGCTTTACAATTTTCAGTTGTTTTCGTTGTTGTTGGCAATGTTGGGTCTGTTTAGTGGACGTATAGTGTCACGAAGGTCGTATTATAAGGTTGTTTTTTATCTCATTTATTTGAGACCTTTTCATTGCCATTTATTTCCCCCAACGAGTGAGAAATGTCAATTGGAAATATGAGAGTCGAATGAAACCTTAAATTCCAGACCAAAGTAAAGCTGACCATACACGGTTATACTTGGAATTGTTTTCTTATACTTACCATCCATCCTTCCTTCCTTTCTGAAACCTGTCTGTCGTCATCGAGAAGCATGCACGAATTCCAGTAGGTGGGGCAGTGCACTTGAACCGCGAAAGCCAGTCATAAAACGTGTTGGAAAGACTGACATGAACACGTGCAGTGAAATATTAAAGAGGAAAATAGAAGGCGTCATTCAGACCCGCAAAAGAAAGGATTACTCTGTCCTCCTCTTCCAAAAATGTATGACCATGAACTTATTTGATTATGTCCAGGCATCTAAAACTTACAAAATAAGTTTACGGGTTATATTTTTAAAGTTTCTTTTGACTTGCACTAACGCAATCTCTCTTTTTTCCCCCGCAGAGCATTCCAATATTATTGTTCTCAACTCTCAAGACGTTTCCGGAGTTGAACATGTTTAAAAACGAAAAATACACTGACTATAAAGTTCCTTTATGAGATTAAGATTTAGCCCATTTGTACGAATTGTGATAGTGATCGAATACTTCCTCTTAATGCGACTCTTCTAGTTTTCATATTATTATCTTATTAAAGTTAGAAGAATTATTTACAAAACGTCCATCTTTGAATAATTCCTCTTTCAGTCAGCCTGATGTCAACCATGCACGGTGTATATACCCCGTGTTCACACACAACAAATTTCATCCCTTAATCATCTCTATAGAATCATCACTAGCGATACGACGTTTCTTTGGTGATGATTAAATCA
Organism: Echinarachnius parma; assembly: GCA_037951105.1. Classification (NCBI taxonomy): domain Eukaryota; kingdom Metazoa; phylum Echinodermata; class Echinoidea; order Clypeasteroida; family Echinarachniidae; genus Echinarachnius; species Echinarachnius parma. Next base: position 128,808 of record JBAMJV010001392.1, on the reverse strand, counting down.
AACCTGGTCAACGTTCACACACACACAGAGCATATCGGACACCAGCTGTTTTCCAGGTGGCTTTCAGATGCATCGAACACCAGGGCCCCGTTGCAGAAAGAGATGCAATCGATTGTAAGTTGCAATTAATCGTAAGTCAGATCACGTGTTCTAGATGCGCAAATCTGATTGGTTGAAACGCGTAAATTTTCTGACTTACGATCAATCGTAACTTACAATCGATTGTATCTCTTTCTGCAACGGGGCCCAGGTCTCCCTAGGGCCCCCCTAGGGCCCTGTGTGCGCGAACGTTCGAGTTAAGCCACGCCCAGTTAGTTACGAGTCGTATCGCTAAACATGATTAAGCGAGAAATCCTTGTTCACACACAAATTCGGCGTGATTCTATAGTCAGCTCTCGTACGAAACGGGGATAAAACCAGCGTATCGCTAGTCATCTCTAGCGATACGTCGTTTCGTTAGTAAGCGTTCAGACACACGAATCTTTAATGGGAAGCTGATTCTATAGTCAGCTGCTGATTCTTTAGTCATGATTAAGGGCTGAAATTTTGTGTGTGAACACGGGGCTTGTCATGTTAAAGGTAGTTCAGATTCGTCAAATGAGATGCGCGGCGCCATCTTGCATACGCGTTGCGCACGGTGCGTAATGCACGTTAGCTCAGTGTCATGCGGTGCGCGCAAACTAACCCAGTTCAAAATGGCGACCCGCTATGTAGCATCCCCACGCTTGATGCCCTTTAACTGTTTGGTTCATTTCTTATGGCACATAATATATATTATGTTTGTGAAAGGAATTTGCCTTTTCCATACTTTGTTATGAGAATGGTCCAGCCCTAAAAGCTCAAGGGTCCAGGCTAAAATGACTTTGACCCCTCTACGTCTTCCAGTTGTTCTTGCCAGTCACAATACTCGGTCCCAAGGTCATTGATAAAGACAATTACCAACATCGGACTTTATGAGAGGGGGAAAAGTTTATTATTTTAATCTTTTGGGGAAAAAAACAGTCATCAATCTTTTCATAATAATTATATCAAAAATGTAATGTTAGTCTTTTATATCATGAAACAATTTTTATTTTTTAAGTTTTGGCGTTTATGATTCCGTGATTAATCTGTCTTCAAAACTGATGTAAGCATTTAGGAGCGATTTATGCATATTCTATCCCCACAAGGGCTTGACATTACGCATACCTATACGGTAACAAACGAGAAAATAACATCATAATTTTTTTTATGGAATATTTGGTTGGTTGCTGATCAAAATAAATCATATGGAACCATCTATCCGTTTTTACTACAGTTAAAAAAAAAAATGATATTATGGAGAAGAAACAAACAATAAGGTCTGGACCATCTCAACCGGTTCCTTTAGCTCGCGGGATGGATTTAGAAGGAAGCAATGCTTCCTCTCCTTTCCTTGCACATCGTCCGTGAACATGAACATAAACATGGATCAAAATAGTCCTGGTCATTGCCCTTGTGGTAAATTCAAGACCATTTCTGGTCTAGTCTGGTACTCTGATGTACCGTATTGCACTTTACAGGTGCCTACATGGGCTGATCGTGCACATCAGAACGGGATGAGAACCTGGGCTAACTCAATCAGTTCTTGTAGCTAGCGCCTATAATATAGCGGGGTTGGTTTAGAAGTAACAATGGTCTATCTCCTCGTTTATGATCATAAACATAGCTCAATGAGGTTATGGTAATTGCCCATGTGATCAGTTCAAGACTATTAATCTGGGCTATACTGATACTCCATGCATGTACACCATTTTACAAGTGCCCCAATCGGGCTGTCCATGCACATCAGGACCTGGACTAACTCAATCAGTTCCAGTAGTTAGCGAGGTTATATATTTAGAAGGAATGCACGCTTCACCTTCTTGTTCATGAACGTGATGATAAAAAATGAAACCGTGGATCCATCGGGACTCGACATAGCCCAAATGGGCATTTCTAAGACCAAGGCAGTAACTGGACTATATCAGTCAAGTCCATAGCCAGCGGATGGATTTAGCAGAAACCATTACTTTCTTCTTCTTCTTCTTCTTCTGAATACTGCAAACAAAACTCCGCAAGGGAGATAATACAGTTCCTGAACAAGATCATAAACATACAGCTGATCACGGTCATAAACATTGATCATAATTATTTTTGAGGTTAAAACACTTTAGTTAACATTTTGGAATTTGAACAAGTTCGAAAGTACCTACCTACCTTCGTGAATTTTGTTGTCGCCCAAAACATATGTTTTTGAAATCAATGAATTATAATTATATTTGACCGTTGACTTTCATAGCTTAACAACAATGCCATGAAAAGAAATGTTCAAGGAAATTATATTGTTTAAAAACTTGCCAAAAACAAACAAACAAACAAACCCCCCCCCCAAAAAAAAAAAAAAAACACACATTTGTATCAAGTTGCAATATATACTGTAAAATACATAAAGTCTCTACAAAGAAAAGTTGTTTTCTCCAAAGCAATTTTAAATCTAGTATACAGTATTTGTTAAATGTCGAAATGTTATACAATTCTTCGAAACACGCATTTTTTGATCACCAGTTTTCATCACATTATCATACGTACTAGTTAATTAGCGACTATAACTTTGTTATATTGCATTCTTTACAATGGTGACCTGTGAAATGAAAGATAAAGCAAATTGCGGCGCAATTTGTATTTACCCGACGTGTTTTTGTTATCTTTTCAGCTCTATTCTGACACAATAATGTGAGTTAAACCGTGTAAATCCATTGTGTCAATTGTATCGTTTTTGATAATGTGAGTAAATCCGGAAAAGAAGCAACGATTGTGCTGGGTTACATAATCCCGATTGGCGTGTTTTACATATTCACACCAACGTTTCATATGTCTATAGCAAAACTAATCTTTCTACATTCTCGTATATTGTATATTTTTCACGAAGTGGGACAGATTTCATCGTGCTCATGAATGAGTTAAAGTCATACCTGTAAAGTGTCCAAATCCACGAAAATTACTTGGAGCTTCATCGTTTCTCTTCTACCGTGTTGTTTAGCTTATGGTAAGAGAATAATAAAATAGGGTTTGATTTTTTCAAATGTCCCTTTAGTATGAAGATAATTATCATTGAAAATCATTATTTCTAAAGCGTTAATCAACGCAATTGAAAAAAAGTACAATTGTCTCAGCAGAGAACGTCCGCATGCAGCACCCGTGAGAACATTCCGGAGATTGAACTTTGAGCCGAGCGAGTTCAAATTCCATGAATTATGTACTACGTGTGTAAAAATAAACGGGTGCGAATATCTCAAACGGATCATTCATTACTACGACAAAAGTATGGCAGACCATCAGTATTCGGTGATAAAATATGAACTCAATATTCGTTTTTTTCACTAGGTAAACAGTGTTCGTTTTCTTTCAAACTTTCACAAATCTTTCAATTGTATTTTACAATGATATTGATGTAGGATTGAAGTCTCAAATGTCATTTTGTGCAATATCTGACACTTTACAGGCATCACTTTAAGCTCAAAGAAAAAAATGTTGATAATAACAAATAACTTCACAATAATACGAACATTTCGACGAAACTTAGAACATTATGTTGAAAATTGATCTTTCTTGAAGTAAACAAATATTTACGACGCAAATAGAATACTAACAGACATACCGTATGCATAAGCCGATAGAAAGAAACAGACACGTATACAAAATGTTTTCTTTCGGAAAATATTATATAAAAATGAAAATGCAACCAATACATACAACTTATGCTTCTTCCTGTATAAAATAAAATGAATTGCAAAGAATGGAAATAATATATGATTGTATAAAATATATTTATTTGTCACAAATGGATGATCTTGGAAGATGAGTAGAGAGATAAGGAGGTGGAGAGTGGGGTGGTGTGACGGATAAATTACCCCTCTCGACCGAAGATAGGATCTAATCGGTGCATGGTCTGTGATCCAATGTTTACTTTGTTATATTATTGCACTTGAATAAGAAAGGACGTATTTCAAGTTCACGAATTGTGCACGCTTGCTGGATCACCGAATTCCGTCTGAAATTAATTAATTGCATTCCGAAATATTCTGGCATAAGAAGCGAAAATTTAGACCCATATGGTCCTTTCGTGACTACCCCCCCCCCCCCCCCCCAGCTCATCCAGCCCCCCCCCCCCCCCCCCCCCAAAAAAAGAGGCAAACCGACATCGACCTTTAATATAATTTGCTTTCAGTGTGAATATGATGAGTGCGTTATTCTAATACATGTCGCTCTAGTCCCATATATGCCCATGATAATATAGTATGCTATCCCATTGAATCTATCTACATGATACAGGTTCTCGGTTCATTTACCTACAGTTGAGTTGAAATAAAACCCTGAAAAGCCACGAATAACAGTAATTCAGTGCAGTTTAGTTTATTTCATTTCCAACAAAAATTCAAAAACATAATATCGAGTGGAGAATCCTCATTTGTCAGAGTGTTTACCAACACGAGGAAAGGAAACAGTTTTATTATGACTTGTGTGAACGCACAATAGATTTCGGATAGATGATAATACCATGAATAGAAGTTTGGGTAACTTTTGGCATCCCCTGTTGTACCTTGTGAACGAAAAGGGGGACACGCGTTTGTCCGATAATGACCCTTTTTCACGGCTAAGTGTGTACAGGTTATTCAATAACTTGTAAAGGTATAGTAACAAGCTGATGATAAAGATAACCTTATGTCTATACAGGGGGGCCCAAAAAAAAGGAACGGGCACTTCCCAAAATAAATTATCAAAATGATTATGTCCATCGGAAAGGGTGTCTTTTCCATTGAATAACGATACAAAGAACAGTAATTTTGGTCGTGTAGTTTTTGTTTTAGGGCGCTCTGAGTGACACCATGTCAGGTTCCCATTTTTGTCAATTTTCACCAAGTCAGTGCCTGATAAATCGCACTTCCTGCCCGTCATAGCATAGAACAACCATGCCCATTCTCTCGGCACACAGCTGAATGTACACTTACAATAGCGCGCGTATTGCTCGTTGTTCGATGCTTGGTAAAAATTGACAAAAATGGGAACATGCCATGGTGTCACTTAGAGCGCCCTAAAACAAAAACTACAAGACCAAAATTACTGTTCTTGGTATCGTTATTCATTGGAAAAGACACACTATACGATGGTCATAATCATTTCGTTACTACGATTTGGGAAGTGCCCCGTTCCGTTTTTTGGGCCACCCTGTATAGGCAACCTTTCCATTTGTTGTACCAAAAGTGATTTTTTTTTCTTCAGAGTTGATAAACCGTTTCATATTTACAAAAGACAACCTTTTTAAATTCTGTATGAATTGATATATATTTTTTTCTCAAAATAGATAACCCATATCATATTAACAAAAGACAACCTTTTCATGGTACCTATAAGATTATATTTTTTTAAAGAGTCGATAACCCATTTCATATTCATCCAAGGCAACCTTTCTTCCCATAATCATTTGTACCAACTGAGTAAACAGACACGTAAGAATAGTTTTCTTTTTGTAAAGAAAATTAGAAAAGATAACTCGGATCATAATCGCAATAATGGCATAAAAAACGCAAAAATAACGGAACTGAAAAAGGTCGCGGTGTTCAAAAAGGGGGGATGTGACCCCATCGGGTCCCAACGATCTTTATCATCTAGGGTCATACGATGCACCCTAATTTCCCAAACAGCTATCAACATTTTAACAAAATATGCATTTCTATAAAATAGCTAGATTTAATCGGTATGACAAAAAAACTCGCTTGACACAATAACAAGTATATATAGAACACGATACAAGGGTACACGATTATTTTTCTTCTCATGAACCCCTTTATAACATGATTACTGTTCAAATTCATCACCTATTGCGGTTAATGTATCAGAACTAACCAATCATAGCCCCCTTTCTCAGTTTGTTTTAATTCGTATTAAGAATAATGATTACAATCTAAGTGAACTTATACTTATACTTCCACTTTAATATTTATCTCGGTTTTTAATATTCTGTCTTGCTTATTTTTGCTATCGTTACTATTTAATTTTTTTTTCTCCAAACGAAACCGAGTGATGGTACGCGCTCAACTATGACTATTCCTTACTGGGAACATCTTGAATTTGTGGGGCTTGCATGAAGTCATAATCAGAAATATCACTGGAGATAAATGATTGAAGGTTAACATTCAAGGTTAACATGATAGATCATTTCATATATATCATTTCCACCATATGACCATGAGATCAGGGTATATCAGTGAAGAAACAAACTTACTATGATCTCACCTTTGAATGATTTACATGTACAAAACTGTTTACACCTTCGCTCATGATGATTACCACGGACCCATGCAAGAGTACCATTATGTATAAAGGACCAAACTAAATATAATTAGTTTACCGCAATCAAACTATCAAATACCTGCTCGAATGCTCTTAATATGTCCATGCACGCGCGCCTTCAAATTATGCCCAATTTCACCAAATTGGTAACTTACATTATTTATTACACAAATTAATGTACATGTATGGTGTAACTGTAAAGGAAAATAGATCCAGCACCAAAGGTTAAAATGTTACGGTCTATTCAGAGCTGGTCCTAAAAGGCTCTCTATGAAACCGGCGTGAAATTACATTCTATTGTGAATAGTTAATGATCCAATAATCGGAAAACTGGTCCCGCTGCGATGAAAGAAACCTAGCGCCTCTCAAACAGTTTGTATCTAAAAGTTGTTTGTATTATTATATATTATTTGTTTTTTTATTTGTTCAATATTTGTTACCCGAGGGCAATCTTTTATTTCCTATTTTAGTTGACTTTAATGGATGGGAAACTAATCATAATGGGAAGAGTCGGTGTGAATCGATCACACACAGTCAATACAGGTTGTTAATCATTATGGAAATAAAGAAAGGACGAAAGTTGTTTTTTTCGTTTGATGACGGAATAAAGTGGCTAATTATCGTCTTTAAAGGGACCAGGCTATAGTAATTATGTTATATCATTCAAAAGCTGGCAGAAGTATGATAAAAATGTGTATTACCGTAGTCCGATATGTCCACTGAAAATTAATGTTATGTGTCCAAGAAATGAGCGAGAATGGAATGTGATACATGTATTGGCGACCCATATACCATCTTTTATTCTAATTACATAACAAAGTAAATTTCATACTCCTATCAATAACAGGAAAACATGAAGGGAACATTATAGTGTTTCCTTCATTGTAAATACATGTATATACATTCACAATAGTATTGGTTTTGTACGATTCAGACAAAACAATATTATTATGGATACTAAACATGAAGTGTATTATTGCAATAATGTGAGCTGACATGATATATTGTCACAGATTCTCTAACGGTTATTGTGTTCCAAAGAGTTTTTCGTTAATATACTAATTGAATCGAATGCTGTTTTAGGTAGTAAAGGAAGTTTAGAAAGTAAGATTGTTGGTTTAAGAGATTACATAGAATTCACACAATATGTGGTAGTTCTGAGTGAGTTCTGAGTGAGGTAGGACACATACATTGCATATGAATACGCCACCACCTTCCCTACCGTACCGGAAACTAGATGTCAACTCGTTTGCTCAAAATGTAATCCCATCTTAAATCCCTCTTAATCCAACTACATGACTAATCTTAGTGTCTTTATAAAATGTCACGTAATGTATTTATATCGCAGTTTAAGCCAAATGAGGCTCATTCTTCTTCTTCTTCTTTTTGTTGTTGTTAAATACTGATTTTTGTCACTCACTTACGATGAGTTTGCTGTTATGTTTTAATGAATGTGATAACATGTATGCTAATTTGTAAAACAAAAATATATATATATGATTAATGATACCTGAAATAACCAGGAATAACCTTGTGAAATATCGGGGCCCTTTGCACCAAAGAAGCTAATTGTATGGAATCATTCCAAAACAGAACATAGAACGATGAAAGGGAAAGGTCATGTATTACTCGCTCATTACGTTTTGAACGGATATACATTATATTGGCGTTTGCACAAATTCTAAAGAAACATATTTCTTGAAGAAAAAATAAAAGGATGTACATTCCCGCGAAGTATGATTTGCCAAATGACTACTCGAGCCAGGAAGTGATTGACTTTATTTGATACTTGATCTTACCTGGGCAATTATAGGGAGAGAGTATATCGGTCAAATCTAAGCGCTATCTTCACCATCAAAACAACCTCGACCTCTGTAGTGATTCGCGACCGATGCGACGCCAGCAGGCCTGAAGTTAGCCCACTATCTCGCGCTGTCATCTTGCCCGCCACGCATGCGGAAGTCTGAGTTATGCTACGGTGTTTGTAAATACGCATTAATTTCGTTCCCGCGGGAAAAAATAAGAGCAATTTCGATATCTTTATAACGTCAGGTAATCAGTTAGATTCAGTATGGACTGCGTAAAGTCAGTATTGAATGTGTAGCTTTGGAGGAGGGGGCGGGGGTGATTGCCACCCTTCCCTCACCCCGTGGAAAACCGTAATCCAGCCATAATTGAATTAATAAATACTTAAAGGCATATATGCGTGGGTTATTAGACGCGTGGATCCATCTTGCGCACTTTTACGCACGGTACGTAATCCCCATTGGCTCAGTTATAAGTAGCAATCGCAAACTGTTCCACTTCCGAATACCCGAGTCAAAAATGCATAAAAAATAGTCGCGTTCGGAATGTTTGTACTAGTCGAATGGAGATCCATCAGAGATGTTTACGAGCGAAAATATCACGTAACACGCTTAACCGCAACCGACTTCAAAGTGCCGCCGTTTGATGCCTAGGTGACAGCGTGAGAAATTTGTTTGCTGCATGCAATTTCATAAGAAGGCCTTTGTTCAGATATTTTGAAGCACCTCTCTTCGATCGATCCAACACATATCGTGAGTTTACCTCGAGAGATTACGGTGGAGTCGAGTTGGAATTTGCTGACTACCCTTTATAACCCACGCATATATGCCTTTAAATAATAACGCACTTATATAGATATATGAATAAATTAATAATACATAAATTAGTAAACGTATGAATACATGGATATAATAATATTATAAATACATACTCTCTGGTGCTGAATACATCACTGTACTATCTGCTCCAATATCGTCTGTGTTCGTATCATTGCCTGGAGCCATTAACTTATTACTGCACTTTTTACAAATATCTTGTGTTTGAAGTTGTCAGATAGTTTTATTTAATAAAAATAATATACTCGATTTATATAGCGCCTAATATGATTGATAATCATCTCTAAGCGCTTTACAATGATATTATTACCCCGGTCATAGGATACAATGCAAACCAAACCAGCACACATTGTGTGCACCATATCCACTCCCTGGGGAGCATTCATTCCAAGCGGCTCATGGGCATTGATAAGATCGTTCACATAAAGGCATTCACCTCAGACCTACCGGGTCCCCATTTATACACCTGGATAGAGAGCAGCAATGTGGATTAATTGTCTTGCTGATGGATAAACGCGATGGGCATACTCCGGGTTCGAACTCGGGATCTCCCGCTTGGAAAGCGAGCGCTCTACCCATCTTGCCACACCACATCCATTTAGTAAGGATTACTATGATTGCATATATGTTACCGGAACTGAAACAAACGACAATTTTGTTGAGATATTTATTGAATTTTCTTGAAATACTTCTTAATAATTTACTTATATACTTATATCAAATACATTTCAATTTCATATCAACGTATATATTAATAATGTATACACCATTAGTATATTTTCATTAATAGGTCGCGTTCGGTGAATTAACTAAACATGTATGCATTATTTACGTTTATATAGTATGTGGGTTAGTTTGAACTCCCCACGTTTTCCATTCATCAAAACCTGCGTTTTTTTGCTAATTTCTCACCCTTTTTTCTCCCCTTGATTCAGTCTCTCGGCGTAGTATGTTTACCCATCTGATCCTCTTTCCGATTTGCAAATAAATTTCTTCCGTAAATTGCTTTCATTAGCGTTAGTAGGCCAGGCCGGATTTCATTACTTTAGATTGATGCCAGTTGGATAAATGTTGAGTTCAAACTTCAAACACCACATCGTGAATGGTATACATAATATGATATACAGTACGTATACTCATCATGAATGAGTTCGAGGAGCATGAGGTTGATTTTGTGTTCGGATGTTATGATTTACGGTTCAAATTAAATTTGTGACATATTAAAGACACCTCAAAACTTTTAAGAGACCTATAAGTTTAAAAGTAGAGAACGTGGTTATAATATGTTGTAAGTGGCATTAAAGATTTTATTCAAAGAAAAACCAATATTAGCCAAATTATATCTTTACAGAAAGTTGAAATCATACAGAATATGAAAATATTACTTTCCAACTACTAGCACATCCAAAAATTGAAACAAAATGATCATATTAAACACTGCCTCAAAACCCCCAATCCAGCGACGAGCGGAGTCAGTAGCTGTGTGTGTTGTAGTGACGTCACCATAGGGGTTATCCAATAGGAAGCTTCGGTATCTACCACGTAATATACGGGAATTATACCCCTTTATACCGAGGATTCCGTGGTTGTTTAAACTATTTTCTATACAATTATGGTGGTTTAAACTTTTTGAACTAATAAAATAACAATTTATATTCGTTGTAAAGTTATTCTTTTATTCATTAATGTGTCTGATAAAGTAAAAATAGGTAAATGAATCACCTAGTCTGCGAGTTGAATCATACTCGCTGGCGGCATGCATAATACGTGCAGAGCCTCGACCGTGCGCGATACGGTGGAAAATATGCATGCAATATATAGCGGCTAGTGCAGTGTATGTAGCTCGCTTCAATTCAGCTCGCGTTAGTGAGTAACGGTGCAATATTATCAGCGCAATTTTGTTGCTGTTTTTGCAGGTAATTGTTCTCGTATTTGTTTTAAAAGCCCTACAAACATGTAAGTAAAATAAGAGATAGTCTAGAATAGGTGTGATCGTAATAATCTTGCATTTACGTTCCTTTTCGGAGCTTTTTAAAAGTGCAATTACTTACAAGGCAGTCATGGCAGTTGGCGCAGCAGCTCAGCTAGGTAGCTAGAGCACAGCCTGTCTCGCGGAGCTGGGCCGCTGAAACTCTAGTGCGTGTTCCGTATCATTCAACTGACGGGCATTTTTTTTTTTCGAGGCACGTTCAATTTGCGTCTCTCAATTTGTCAAACAAATCTCTAATTTTTGGAAAATAACCACTCATACGGTAAAATATGTACTTTTACACTAACATTGGGCAATTTTCTAGATTTTTGTTTCTTCATTTCCGATGTTGCAAAACGAGCAAGCGGTGGTTGTTGTAACGAATACTGCACGCAAACTGATCTATCATACCGCGGCGATTGCGCATGCGCCCCTTGCCACACGTCATCGATCTAAGCGGCGAGATCGGGGTGAATTTGGGCCTGGTTTGGAGGGCGATTTTTTCTCATTTTCAATTTCGATTTAAAAATATTTTAAAAATTTCAAAAAATCTGAATTTCTCGAGGCTCGTAAAGTACAAGATTACCTTCACAATCATACCAAATTAGACTCAATTTATAATCAATGAACAGACTCTTTAACATAATCGTTATAATCTGTAGTATTATATAGGGGTGGATGTACTTTTGCCTGCATGGAAACACACGTTGTGTTCCTGGCATCGCATGCACGGTAGTCTATCAAACAATGGTGTATTTCAATCAAACCAAATCTACATGTATCTAAAGTAGAAAGTATTTTTAAAATAAATATTATGTAAATCTCACTTCGGAGGCTAATCACGCACGTGTATAACAGACACAAGTTTCTTATTATATCGACCTATCACAGCTAAGTAAAGGCCATACCAAGAGTGGTAAATGTGTTATTTTCAAAGTATGATAGATCAAAGTAGGTGTTATAACGCAATCAGCCATCGTTATTTACCAAAATGTAATGTTTTTTTAGGTGTATAAATAGTACTTTCGATAAACTAAATCGACAAACCTTGAACCCGGCAAATAAAGGTCGCTGATCTCTTTATCACATCGTGGGGTTTTAACATTTTAACCCCCGGCCGGAAAATATAAATAAATTGTATTTTCTCCCAGAATGTTCATGGAAATGTTTTCTTCCTTATTATGTTGTGATCCAGTGCTCCCCTACTGCGCAGATGGCCAAATTGGTTTACAGTATATACTCCGTATACCACAATAATCATGATAGTCTACACGATACAGCCTTGGATAGCCTTGCCATTGGAAACTGTTATACTAAAGTTGTTTTTTTAAAAGAGTACAATATATACTGATGTTGCACTCAACTTCATTCTCAAACGAAAATTCAACAGGCCCCTGGCCCCTGCACTTTGGAACGACCCTCAGGTCTATGCCTGGGCGATTGGTCTGGTCCGCCGTCTGGTCTACATCTCATGTGGTGTTCTACATAGTACTCGAAACTTTAGTTCTCAAACTTGTTGAACTAAGAAGGAGTAAAATCTCGTTATAGGATATAGGATTAGTGTTTTCTTTATGATTTTGGTTATGACAAATTAGCAAAGAAAATGGGTTTCCTCCGGGATTTGAACCCGAGACCGCCGGATTGCTAGACCGGTGTTTGTTGTATAGCTCAGTTGGTAAAGCACCTGTCTGGCAATCAGGAGGTCTCGGGTTCGAATCCCATTTTCTTTGCTTATTTTGAAATCAAATTATATAATTCGCGTCAGTTTTCCTATGTTTATGAAAAAAAAAAAAGTGAGCAATTGATGCCAGAGCAAATGTTGTGTAACCAAGCGCAAATCGGAATGTGTATCGCTGTATAATGTATTTTTGCAACGGTTCTCCGTAATTACCTGTGATTAACTTCACATGTAAGTTTCAACACGGAGACAAAAACAAACATGTTTGTTTCAGGAGAGAGCTAAAGAATGAAATGTATTGATTGCCCATCATGCCAACATTATGACGTATACATGCAAGTGTTTAATTGACAACAAACACAGGGCAGCAGAATGAATTGCAATTTTTTTCCCTAATCCAGATCTTCCTTCGTAGATACACCGGTAAACCGATGGTTCCTGGAATTATACACGGACTATCTCACTCTATAGGAAGTACAAAGCCAACCCCCTATCCCGCAAACATGGCAACGCGTTTGACATCCATGTTGATATGTTTACTTGCTTCTTGGTCCTTTATACTCCTCGCTGGTTTCTGGACCTATAAGGGAATTATGCACAGACTACTCTAGGAAGTAGGCCACGTACTTACCCCTATCCCACCAACATGCATAGCAACCATTTGGGCATCCTTGTCGATAAGGTAACGTAACTTGCCGATTGGTACTATGCATCTCGATGCTTTCTGGAATCATGCGCGGACTATCTGAATCTAGGAAGTATTTAGGCTTCTTATGGATTCATACCCCAATCCCGCAATCATCTGATCATGGCAACGATTTTGGCATCCATGTTAAGCCCGGCGCAGACAGAGCCGACTCGACCCGATCCGACTGGTTTTCAGTCAGGCTAGAGTCAATTTTGCTAAGTCGGAGCCGAGTTTGAATTGGCCTCGAATGACCTCCGACTGGCACTTGACTGGCAAAACCGGAGTCCTGAGGCAGCGCATACTGAGTTAATCAGGCTGAAAACCAGTCGGATCGGGTCGAGTCGGCTCTGTCTGCGCCGGGCCTTAGTACCACTTGGTCTGCTCACCTCGATGGTTTCTGGAATTATACACCGACTATCTCACTCTAGGAAAGTAGGCCCCGTATACTTACGAAGTCTATCCCGCAAACATGGCAACGATTGGGTATCCATGTTGTTGATAATGTTAACTCTCTTCTTGGTCTATCTGATAAGCCTCGATGGTTTCTGGAATTATCCGCAGACTATAAGTGACATTGAATGTGCTCTTAGTTACTTATAAATTCATACCCCTACCCCGCAATGATGGCAACGGTTTTGGCATCTACATTATGTAGATTTTGATACATGCTACTTGGTCTGGTCACCTGCATGGTTTATGGAATTGTACGCGAACTATCCGACTCTACGAAGTACTGTAGGAGCAGGACCCTTACTGATAAAGACATAGGCATACCCCTCTATACCACAGACATGGCGATACTTGTGGCATCCATAAATATTGATGGATAACTTGCAGGTTGGTCTATGTTTTGGGTTTGACGTCAATCTATGTGTGAAAATGGAAGTTCCAGGAATGATTATATAGCCTACTGACCAAAATGCGACGTAGACCAAACCATCAGCGACCTTTAAAACGTTGGTAAACAGACGCACAATATTGATAATAATTTTATAATAGAGTTGTTACAAAACCCCCAATCATGGGCGTCGATAATTACGTAATACCTATTCATCAGGGGGGGGGGGATGAATGAATAGATCATCCCCCCCTGATGAATGGGTATCAATTACAGATCGACGCCCATGCCCCCAATGCAACATACACACTATTTGGTGGCTTACTGGTTTATCTGATGGTTTAGGGCTTCAAATCTGTATATTTTGGGGCAATAAGGTTTGAATACCGTCTTTCTGATTCCCGTGAGTAGGCCTCTCCCTTCGTTTCCGTATCTCGAACCCACAGAAGATTTGGTACACGACCACGCCAATAATTATGTAGACGCTCAGTATTTGAAGTTGTACCTCGCAGTTCCACTATAATGCTGTATTATTGTATCCGGTTGTATATTATGTATATAATGATTGCTTCAATTAATTAGCATATCAGTTCTGAAAATATGGGCTATATAGATGAATTTGAATTTAAAACATCGTTATTACATAAATCCTAGTAGTTTGCGTTTGATTTGCACAGAGTACTGTGATGAAAACGAATGCATTGTTTAATAACATACATCCGTGCATCCGTGCGAATACAAGTACATAATTACTAAATGTATCGTAAATGGTCTGTGGGAAATTATAGAAAGAGAGTTGACTAGTATTTGAAAGTTCAAATTGTTTTGATTGAACGCACATTTTAGGACACATCATTCACCAACTATATATAACATTGATTTACACCATGCTGACAGGTTCTTAATCATTTCACTAGACAACGTGTATCATCTTCACCTCCACAAAGGTGTTCTCACGCTGCACCAAACTTGTTTTGAACTCTCCGAACGGATGGCAGTCATTTTCCTCTAGATGTTCGAATGTCATCGCCTTAAAGATAATCTTGATTACTAGCAGATTGGTTATTTCGGAGAAATTGAACTGAAGTTTTATTTCACTCCACGAGAAAAAGATTAACTCACTTTGGCTTTAGTGAAGTGAATTTGATTCGTCCACGATCGATCGCCGGCATATTCAAACAGTTTCCTTTCAAAATACTATAATGTGATATTTAGTCGTTGGTCAGTATTGTATTTTATTTGAGTGTAACACTGTCCCACGTGTGCACATTTGCGTGTGCTGTGCGTCGGCATTTTGGCTAATGACCATTATTTTATTGTAAGACTATTCTATAATCTGCAACACAATTGATGCTATTTATTAAACGAAACCATTTTGGGGCCATTTACATGTATGTTCGATTCTTCTTCAAGAACCCGACAAGAACTTTAATCATGCAGATACGTTTATGTCATGTTGACCTTAATCCGGCTTGAAATAGATTCGTTTACCTTCAACTATAGATCTTGATACAAAAATAACATAACATAATGTTTAATTAATTACAATAGTAATGATATTAGGGATGGGTCAATACCATGCTATAGTTCTAAAAATATCACAACAATGTTAAATTAATCACAATGATATCAATGATTGATCAATATCAATGCATATTTTTTTTTGGTAAGAAATATATTTCGTGGGATGGTTATGCGTCAGCTTGATGACGTTTTTTTTATTTCCGTTTTATTTCCCTCATACCAAACCTGAACCTCTCACACGTCTTTCGTCATAAATAGAAAATCATACTTATCATAACAATGATACACTCAACCTGTTCTAGTCTTAACAAAATAACAGCATTGTTAACCCGTGCCACTTCGCACCCTGCTATGCACATGTTTTGGTATATAGAAGTACAGCGCGCCTGATACGAGATTAGTTAAGGGGTACCTTTAAAGGGGTAGTACAGTTTTGGTAAGGCTGAGCTTTGGTAACCAAAACTGCACAATAACATTACAAACCAATAGTTATAACTCCACCATGCTCAAAAGGTATAGAAAATTACAAACGAATAAGTAAAATGCCTGTTATCATTTAAAAAGAGCTATTAAAACACAAGAGGGCACTCTCTAAAAAAAAGCATTAGTTTAAACCATTTTTCATACAAAAATATGCATGCGATGTTTTGTTGAAAAAATGATTTAATAGAGAGATTATCAACAACTATTTGAAAACCTCTTTTGAAAATTTGTGAAAAAGTGTAAGCATTTTTTTTTTTTTTTTTAATCATCGAATTAATCTGGGGACCAGATTTATTCCGGTCGGATATATTTATTAATATTTCAGCCGTTTCTGAACCGATTTGGATCAAATAAAGTTAATTCTGCCATTAAAATTGTATGCTCTTTCAAATTTTACACTCAGTTTGTCATTATCTCGCAAAAAAAATTATTTCGCGCAGCGCCCTCTATACCAAAACTGAACTATCCCTTTAACGTTAATGTCGATTTCGCTCACATCAAGGGGCATGTGCGCACACGTATTGTTTGTTGTCAGCACTCGCAACATTAATGACACACGCAGCCCATTTTATCAACATAAGTCAAAGCCCTTCGTGTGACATGTGGTGGCACCTATTTTCGATTCTCGAGCCTAGGGCTACAAGACTTCTGTAATGTGGTGAAAGTTCTCGGGTCGTGCTGATAGCTCGATGCGATCATCTTCCTTTTCTGTTCCGTTAATCCAGAACGGTTCCAAACAGAACGGGTACCTATGCATGTTTTCGAAAGTCATTGGTATGGTCCGACTTAGGTATCGAACCCTATAACCACTCGGTCACGACCGCGAAAAGACTGCATATTTAACACTAAATCAACGTCTTCATGGTTAAATGCCTGCTCTTATGAGGTCACCCCACACAGTGTCAAATATGAATGCTAGCATTGTCATAATGGGGCTCCCTAAACTAAGAAAACCCAAAATGCATACGTTTGTATTCGTTTATCTGTTATCATAGGGCGCTTTTTTTTAAAGCTCCCTTGAGTGGCCCATGGTGTAGTTTAATATTGTCCTACAACTAATGTTTAGAATGAAATTAATTTGATATTTTTTTTTTTCATTTAATGAATTCTATATAATTTTATGTAATGGCTTTATCATGAATGTTCGTTCGGTCTATTGGGGAAGGGGTGGAAGCGAGTGAGACAAGTATCTCCAAAGGGATCATGGGAGCGACCGCCCCTCTTTCTCCACCCCTTGTGAACACTTCCGCCATGTGGGGTCACCCAGGATCTATTCCAAGGCCAGCATGGTGGCGTATAGAGAGCTGATATATCAATCCCAACATGCGGTTTATGATTATGCGGGATTAGAGCCAAGACTTAATTAACATGAACTCTAATAACCAATGTATTCGTGGAAACGAGGTCTCGTAAAATCAAACTGCTGCCTCCTCCGAAATACTTAATTTCACATTGAGATAATACATTTCAAGTTGGCCCTAGAACAAAATTTAAACGTCTAATTGCCATAACAGAATTACCGTTACTAATGTACATTCAGAACTGATCCCGAAAATGATTTATGTATGCATTTTAGCATAATGACCTTCTTGGCTTATCATGAAATTATATTATTTTAAGAATATTCTGCTGTTTGCGACATTATTGTTATGCAATAGGGGTAAATCTTCTACTTGATTAATTTATAGAGCATAATCTCTGGTTGATTAGGTTCTTTTGCGAAATGTTTTCCCGTTTGGGTTAAATTTCAAATATTGAGCGGACTTCCAACTATTCTAAGTTTTTAAAATTATTTTTAACCGTCCCATATTATATCCATATGATTTATGTATGCATTTTAGCATAATGAACTTCTTATCTTATTATGAAATTATATTATTTAAAGAATATTCTGCTGCTTGCGACATTATTGTTATGCAATAGTGATGGTTTTAATGCCATTTTTTGTCTGAACAATTCTCTCTCCAATTACAACTACGACAAGTACGTTATCTTTAAAAACAATTTCGTCCGATGGACTGTCATGGCGTGAGCACCATTTGAACATGTGTCAGAGATAGCAACAGACTTTGACAGTACAATCTGTTCTGCTAAATCGATCACACATACATACCATTCCCTGTCGCACAAACATTCATGCTCGCAGGATGATCCCTTGGTGGTATGCATTTAAAGGGTCATTAAGGGTTTTGTTCATCAGTTAGGATTTTCATAGAACTTCCATGTTTAAATTTCGTGCGATTAAGTAGCCCTTTACTTTACTTATAAAAACGAACAAACAACTCTAGAAGCAATACATTTATGAACAATCATAAAGCTGATGATGATTACGATGGTGATGAGGATGATGATGGTGATAATAATGATGATGATAAGGAGGAGGATATAATGAAGGTGATGATGATGATAATGATGATGATGATGATGATGATGATAAGGAGGAGGAGGATAATGCTGCTGCTGTTGATGATGATGTTGTTGCTGATCATGATAACGTTGCTCTGTATGGTACCCACATGTGTATTAAATCAATGTACTAAATTGGCTACAAAAGCCTTGATGTACCTTTACTTTAAAGCTAAGAATAATGCTCGACAACCTTCTGTTCCTAATGAAAATATAACGATCGCCATTCCCAAATAATTGTGTTGCATACGATAGCGATGTTTCCTGGAAGGGCAAGGTCGTAGTCTTTGGTCTTCAGAGCAACGTTTAATCACCCAAAGGATTCCCACTTTTACTATTGATCAACCTTTCGTGATCGCCGCATGGGAAAGAACATATATTATGTTAACACTCCTTACTCGTTAACTGAAACTAATCAATGGAAACTGGGTCGTGTCGGGCGTCGAATTAGAGACCACCGGATATATAGACCGGTACACTAACTACTGAGCCACAAACGACGAGGCCCTTATTCGGAGGTCTCGGGTTCGATTCCCAGCGAAGTCTAATTTTCTTTCCCTTTTTTATTCAATCTGCCATGTATATCTGGTCAGTTTCCCCTGTGTTTGAATTCCCTCCATATACGTTACCCTGGTTAAATCTGAACAATTCCTTCATCATGTTCATGTAACAAGATCGTATACAGGATCATTATTACACTTCGTTCGAACTGTACCATGTGTACGTATGGCATTGAAACGATCGATATAATTGACTTGCCTGCTGTGAGTTCCCTGTGACCTTCGCTGTTTCTGACAAGTTAACATCGATGGTCATATCATTCTCATGCTTCATTTAAACATTGCCATGTAGCATATCTGACATTAACCCATTGCTTACAGGAACCTAGTAGGCCCTATATGCACTCTATATATCGGGATTGCCATATCCAGTAGGGAACAGGTTAATTAAAAACATCAGACGTAATTGAATCCGATCTAGCGCACGTGTACAGGTATATATCTGTTAACGGATCTGCACGATGAATTAAGCATGTTTGGTGGAAGTCCGACGTGTACGTATGTTCTAAAGTTGGAACCTGAAAGAGCTAAGTATGAGGCAACCTTCTATCCTAATGACAGACCCCCATTACTCTATTATGTTGTTGATGATAGCGACACGATACGATATTTGTAGTTTATCTAATTAAAGGGATTAAATGGACATATATAAAATGCCTAAAGTTGAAGTCATGTAGTAAAAGGTGATATTAGAGTACCTACTGTTTCTGTCCTAAGCTATCGTGAGTGTCTTGGTTGATTAACCCGTAATTCCCTTCGAGATTGTGAAATCCATATTGACTTTTTACATAGCTAGCCCACCAGATTCCCCCCTATATAGGCATGGGTGGTAAGGTTCAATATGAAGGTACATTTATTTCCTTCCACAGTGAATAAAAAGAAAATTAAACATTCTGAGTGTTTCTGATTTTTTTATTGAAAACTCATCCATTGTGTGTGTTTTTGAGACCAAATCAGTAGTCCCCAATGGCACGCAGAGCCTGTTGGTTAGCTTGGTTAAGACTTAGGTTGCATAATTATACCAATGCTGTAACGATCAGTGTGTGACTAAAGAATTCACCACCTATATACACTCAATCAACCTGTTTTCGCTGGACAGAAGACAGCATTCAATGACAGTCGAGCGTGGATTCCTAGCCTTTGTATGCCACCTACTCGTCGCGTGGGATCTTTAGAGAGTAGTTTAATTATTACTATTAGGAATCACCACGCATATACGCAGTAATTAATCAACCTTTTTGTTGTACCAAGGATGTACTAGCCTAGTACCTCCTGGGTTGTACATGTACAAGACAAGATAATCACAACACCATTACTCCAAGCGAAGTTTTCGAGGGCCAAGGTCAACCCCAGGGATATGTGGAGCCACGTTTGATCACCAGCTCCACCGGGTTCCTGTAGGCAACGGATTAAAGGTCCAGGGGGTAGTTAGACTTAAAAAGTATGACAAGCCATTTTCGTTTCGGAATCAAACAAAGTCAAGAGCCCGAATGCGAATATTTGACTTTAAACAACATTTTGCATCAATAACTATTTTTTATCAAAGTCTCTTTGATAAAAAGAAAATGTTAAATGATTTGTCTCAACATTGTAGGCACGTTTAAAGAACTCGTTTAAGAACTAAACAAAGAAAATAATGGCTCTCCTATGATGTTCAAGTCCAACTTAGTGTTCAGTTCGACTTGAGAACACCTCCCTGAAGAGTGCAGAGAACACTGTATCTTCCCGATGACAACAACATTATAACAATCGAGATGGGGACGCGCTTCGATGGCGGGGGTATAGGGGAGAATTACGTGTGCAGGCCCATATTCGGTCACCATCAATTCACAGCGGACAACACTCTTTTGGGTAAAAATCAGCTCATATTTATATATAGGACAAAATCGGCCAGTTTTCGGGTAAATCTGTTCATTTTGGGGCCCAAATCAGATTTTGAAATGTCAGAAAGGACGCTATTCGGACATACGACTCCAGCTTCCTGGAAAACTTTTACCAGCCAATGACACTCATCATTCTTACATCATTATGTTGTTGTATGTATATATATATAGAAAATTTCAGAGAAGGGGAAGGACATCGTAGAAGTCCTGTATATCTATGTTTGATTATCATGGATGTGGAGATGTGCTCACGTTCAAAATGAAATCTAATCAAACATTTTAAAGATGGTTTAGGGTAGACTGTACTTAACTTACAAGCCGAGGAGGGTGTATGACAGTTCGTTATAGTGGCAAGATAACGACCATATCATTCTCAAATTACAACGGTGTATGGATAATTGGCGTCAGGGATCTTCAGAACTACGTTTGATCAGCTCAAGGATGGTCCAACCCCCATGATCATCAATTATCATTATGGATTACGGCTTACACCATTAGGACCACACATGGTACATACATGTAGTACATTCTGCATCTTCGGTTAGTTAGTCTAACAACATTTGGTCCACCTATCATGAATTCTGGTCTACAAAACCATTCCTAAATTGTGCACCATCGATGTCAGTGATCTGCAGAACTACGTTTGATCAGCTGAAGGATGGTCCAACCTCCCTAATAATCAATTCAGGATTACCGTTCACGCTATCAAGACCACACATGCATGATACACGTATACATTCTGCATATTCGGTTGGTCTAACTCCATTATTCGATCCACCTATCATTAATTCCTGTCTGCAGAATGATTGCGGAATCTTCTGTTTCCCCAACTCCATACTTGACCCCAAACCCTATACCAAATCCAAAACCCTAGTCCTAAATATAGTTCTTGGTCCTTGTATACTATTATAAGCGACTAAATTTCGACATTGGTAGTAGCCCAAATTAATGTGGCGAAAACTGATTGAGGAAAATACGCACCTTTTCTAACTCACTCACCTTCCGAGAGAGTTTGAAATACATGAAGGAAAGATAAGCTGAGATAGTCATGATTATTGAAATAATCTGGAAGGAAAGATTGGGATACGTCCATCAAGGTCTAAATGAATAATTTCATGATTTTAACAACGCATTTCCGTTTCGTGGCCCGAAAGTACACGTATGACCTTAAAATTGGTTTAGTACATCCTTTAAATTTATAATCAGATTTGATTGTTTTCAATAACATCTTAATGGGTCATTACAAGTTATCATGGTTTTGTACTGAGATTGATGCGCAATGACAGAATGTCCTCATCGATGGTGATACCACATCTTCCATACTCATTCATTAATCGTCTCAGTACCAAGCTTTACAAATATACCACGTTATTACACACTTAATAAGCATTACATTATGTAGAGGGTTAACCAATGTCACCTTTCGGTTCGGGAGCCCTCCATCACGAACCACGCGCATCTGGAGGGAGGACCCCCAACAAAACTGCGTTGCTGTTTGAAATGGCTACTCATCCAATTGCCATTGACGTTGCTAATCTTCCCCCCAAATTGATATGATTGCTGCGACAATGCTGGGAATTAACCCAACAGCGGGCGGTCAGTCCACGGGGGAGTTGCGGCTGGGCCAATGGGTACGGAGGGTGTATGGGTACAACAAAAGGGCAAACGATACAAAGGACAGCATAATGGAATGTACTTATATTTTGTTTCTCCCTCCGGACCAAGTGCAATTTCCGTATAATTCACCGAGGAAACAATAGTTTGTGACCTTTCACAGTCATGTTTGTACTTCTCTACATCATGTGAAATAGCATGCGCAATTTACTCCATAGGAAACACTATTAACCTGTTTTATTATAACTTGGCTACGGTAAATTTCAAGATGTATTAAAGAGCAATAAAAGTGTCACTTTAAATGTTCACTGACACTACTAATGTCATGCTTTTAGTTAGACGTGCGCACACATGAACAGTAGTAAATTATGCCAAACAATAACAACCATGAAAGCGCTGGGAAGTAAGGTTGCACAATCCCTCACTTTAAGTTTCCCATTGACTTTAGGCTGCCTGTTTACAACAAAAAGGTTTACCAGTGTCTTCTTTTATTGCCTCTTTTCATTTGAATTTCAAATCCGTATCGAATACCGTTTACTTGAGAAATTATAAGCTACGGAAATTTCGTGAACAGAACGAGACGAGGGTACTGGGGTTAGAAGTTTGACAAGGATTACATTCACAAAAGGGATCTGGGGGTCCGACCCTGGGTGCCACCTTGGTCCAACGGTCTCTTTACTCAGGCACTTACAGGTCCAGGGTCTTATAGAAACCACTTTACTCAAGTTGCTTGAAGAATAATAGCGAAACGGCGTTGAGTGGTCATCTAAAATGTCAGCAAAAACAACCTGCCACGGACTTATGTCAGCAAACAGGTAACACGAGCCCTGTCATTGTTCTCAAGCTGCAATACCCGGTCACAAAGATTGTCGCCGAATTATCGTTCAACAACCAAAAAACATCCCCCGAAATTGTTTAGGGGTAAACTTTCTTTTGACCTTGACTCACTTCGAATTCCGATTTTATATTAAACGCTCGCGTAGTTTTTAAACTATTTCCCCCTTTATTTGCCTCAAAAATTCCCTTTTTACTCTCGCTTAGTTTCCCTCCTCAATTACGTGAAATGTTCCTCGGGTTCCTCCACACCCCCTTGACAAAAGTTTTCTGGGGTCATTACCGGTGGTATTTACTTTCGGTATCAATGCCTAATGGCACTTTCGCCTATAAAGGGAGGCGTCTACTCTGAAGAGTTCCTGGCCTTGAGTTGAGGGCCTCGAAGTGCATTGGCCTACACTTTGGCGCGGCCTCATCAACGGAGTACCCCCCCCCCCCCCCCTCAACAAAAAAAGAGGGGGTACTATCAATTTATGGGGAGGATTACACGTTTAATACTTTGTATAATTACCGACGATGACCCAGCAACATGCCCAAAGCAGAGTTAATGGTATGTTATTCACTGTCTGATTGCTAGTGGTTTCAATGCTATATGTGCTGCGACGTGGCGTATACGTCATCAGCGGTGTGGATACAGAAAAGGGGTGGGGTGGGGGGGGGGGGGGGGGGTAGTACCGTTGTGTGAGGGAAGTTTATTCACATAACTCATTATTCATAGCATTATCCCCCAAATACACTAAAAACAAAGCTGAAGACACGTTAGTATGTTATCTCGTTATTATTGATGTCAGCTCACTTTGTGCTGTATGTACCGTGTAACACAATCAGTGGTAAAGCGAAGAAAATGTGTGCAGAAACATGGGGGCACTCCCAAAAATGTGCATATTTTATAGCATAGCTATTGAAAGATAACCAAAAGCAGATCTGATGAAAAGCTGATGAAGACATGTTCCTGTTGACAACCCTTTATCTCAATCCCCCCCCCCCCCCCCCCAACCATCGCCATCCCCATCATGACCGCTGTAATATTGCCAATTGGGAAGATGATGTTCTTTCTTCGCACTCTTGTTGACATGACCTGACATAATTACAAGGGAAAGGGTTATTATCATTTATAGTAAAACATGATTACTAAAAGAGAGGCGCCCATATAGAAAGGCTTTGCTCCTCTGGGTCGACACTGGCAACGACATGTCTGAAGAAAAAGAAAGTTTATATTTTTTGTTTTCATCACCTATTATGACCATGCAATGGAACAACTGTTTAAACTTATAAGAAATTTAAAATGATAGAGTCAATTTGTATGTGTTTTCCATCGATAAACGATTCAAGGAATTTTACCTTTCCGTTTAATCATTTTATGTTATAAATTGCTGTGTCAACGTCACAATTAAAATGCTACGTTTATTACCAATGATTACGGAGAAATAATTGACTCTTTCGATACATGTATTCTTGTAAATCAATGACCTTCGTTATTTCGAAAAAATATAACCAACCAAGGAGCGTTTTTCTAATGGCAAACGCCCAGCTAAAAAGAAACGAGCCTTGGAGTGCATAAACAGTAATTATGTGCCAATTTAACCAATATCGTTAAATTGTATTATGCCAATTTCACATGTCACGTCTGTTGAATTGATGATATCTTCGTCGTAGCTGTCATGCAAGGTCGTCTAGGATTGTGGTAGATGTGCCAATCATTGGTTGCGTTTATCTTGTCTGGTCTAGCCAATAATCAACGTTTTTAAATGCGTTTCAGGCTGTTCTTTGCCAATTATTATCTCCAGTCTCTGTGGCGTCTAAATCCGTTATTGCGCTCTAAATCCCAATCAGGGGAAAACTATCAACCAATGGCAATAATACGCTCATCGAAAAGATGATCAAGAAGAGCGCAAGCGATTACTGTGTACAGGATCCCTTGCGAGCACGCACGGCGTCGCTCTTGGCCACTAGTTCAATAAACTAGATAACCAGGTTTCATACCGCTGATTATGAGTTAAAGGGATCTATGATTCTCTGATCTTTACAACTATTTTTAAAATAAATTTAATCATTATTGAAACACTCTAAACCGAATGACACTACGCTCTGTAAATACGTCCACCACTAAAGGTCGTTCCGTTTATCCAGATTCTTCTGTTAGTTATCATTGTTCAAGGTCGTCTAGCTGGTCTCGATCCCGGGACAGACTGGCTTGCTGATCTATGTCAGACCAGTTCAGGTCCTATGATTCTCGGATTTGTGCAACTTCATGTACCTTTTATATTTAAACTTTATTTAAAACAGTCCAAACACAATTACACTACACTCTCTAATACGTCCATCACTAAAGCTGTAAAGGTAGTTACATTTATCAAAATGTTCCGGCAGTCATCAACATGATCATTCAAGGTCTTCAGGTCTCGATCTGTGGATATACTTGCTTGATGGTCTATATGTCAGACCAGTCCGGGTCCTATGATTCTCGGATTTCTGCAACTACATGTACGTTTTATATGTCTGCTTGATTTAAAACAGTCCAAACACAATTAAACTACACTCTCTAATACGTCCACCACTAATGATCGTTCCGTTTATCCAGATCCCTATGTTAGTTATCATCATTCAAGGTCGTCTGGTCTCGATCCGGGGACAGATTGGCTTGCTGATCTGCGTCAGACCAGCCCATGTTCTACGATTCTCTGATCTTTACAACTACCTGTTATAATTTTAAGCTTTATGTAAAACAATCCAAACACGATGAAAATACATTCTTTACGTACATCCACCCCTAAATAATGTAACGTTATGTTTATCCAAACTTCTTTCGTAGTTAACATTTAAGGGCCCCGTCGCAGTAAGAGATACAATCGATTGTAACAATTAATTGTAAGTCAGAAAATTTGCCCGTTTCAACCAATCAAATTTGCGCATTTAGAACACATGATCTAACTTACAATTAATTGTAACTTACAATCGATTGTTTCTCTTTCTGCAACGGGGCCGAGGTCGTCTGGTCTCGATCTCGGAACGGCTAGACTTGTCGCTTGTTGGTGATCTGCGTCAGTCCAGACCAGGTTCTTACCGGAGACAGTCTGAACATGTCAGCTTCCCTCGGAAATGACACACATGCGTACTTGTGTGCAAAGTCCGGTAGAAGAAACATTACAAACCTAATGTAGTTATGTATATCGTTCGTATGTATGTACGTACTTGAACATTTGATTGAACTTGATGATTATTCGATCGGGCCAAAATTCGCACGTCCGTCCTACCAATAAGTAAATGCAATTGAAACAAATTATGATGACAGTATGATTACAGAACCTGTTGCAGACGGACAGGCGTGAACATGAAGTACATTTCCAATTACCACGAACTCTATCTCTATAAAGACAAAATGTAATTGAGTATTCTCTTCTCAATTAGGACACGTAGGACAGACGGACAGATGCATTTTACACACAGTCTCCTCCAATTCATATTAATTTCCAATCACGCCCTGGCAGTGGTGATGACGATGATTTCACAGCACTTTGGTTTTTGTCATAATTTAAATTCTCGGAAAAAAAAGATATGCCTACAATATATTGTACATTTATGATTTGATTGCGTGATATACATGGAAGTCACCTCCAATTCGTTCATTTTTGTTCACGCAAATTACTGACCCGACAGTGATCGGTGATCACGGCCCTGACTAGACGGCACCCGGGATCAGTCGTCACGTCACATTCTCGGAAACAGCACCCTTTATGGCATTGTCTTGCTGTCTTTTAACTCTTTCATCTCGTTTATTATCATGATTATCAAATATTTGTTTTCGTCTCGGTGCTCTGCTACGGAGTAGCTTTCATAACTAGACATTACATCATCCTTGTCTGCTTCGTATCTTTTCCTTCAGCTTTTGGGATGAGCATTGTGGTATATTACATAACAATTCCCAGTTTCTTTGGTATGAACATTTCCGTTTGATGTTACCCATGAAGCATCAGTTGCATCACCATTGCTTTTTTTTCTCTCCTGAATTGGCCTTCTCCCTCTATCTTTCACCCAATGACACCCTTCAGCAATATGTGTATGAAATATCACTTATTTGTCTCTCTTTGAGATTCTCAAGTGAAATATGCCTAAGGAGTGTTCTCAATATTAATATATTGAAATTGACTTACAATAAATTCCATATATAAGCGGTATAGCCTCATGAAGTTTCATTTAACCCGCTCAATACTAAGTGTGCAATCCTAATATAGATCATCCAGAGATCCCCGTCGGCAATAGGTTGAATAAACACCTTATTACATTTCACACACTTATAATATGGCAATGCCTTATATCCCGTACCATACCAGATTCTGAAATCCTCATAGACTTTGTACATAGCCCACCATGATGCCGAAAGCAAGGGGTTTACTATTGTGTAAGTTTGTTTGGTACCTTTAACATAAAGTTGGGCTTAAGTTGGGCTTAAGAGTCACTAGCATCACAAGCGAACAGCAGCAGAAAGATTCAACAAACGGGATGGAAGGCTTTGCCGACGGAAGGCTTGCGGACTGATGTTTCGCCAGAGTCCTCTTATAACGTACTAATGTAGTATTGTGTTCTTAGTTTGTTTGGTTCCTTTAACATAAATTTGAGCTCAATTTATACAGAGTCACTAGCGAATGCTAGCTAGCATCACAAGCGAACAGCATCAGATAGATTCACCACACGGGATGGACAGGCTTTGCCGACGGAAGGCTTGCGGACTGACGTCTTGCCAAACCCCGCTAAGCAGCGCTAACATGGCTAAGCTGCGGCCCAACAGGCTAACGTCGGAAGGAAGGAAGGAAGGAAGATGTCGGATGGATATGGGTTAATCCTCCCCTGGACAGCTGTCCCGGACAAAAACTGAGATAAGGAGGACATCATCACTGCCTGCTACGCGAGCTGCCCGTCACACAGTCAAGATTATATTTTGCATAATCCATGACGATTTATGCCTTCTGCCTTTCAAAACATCCGACCAGAATCTGGCTATCAAGTATCAAGTTCAACTCTGCATTCTGACAGAGCTCGAAGTGACCACTTACCCGGTGTCCCAGTTGTCCAATGAGCTTCAAATATAATGTTTAGGTCAACATAAATCATTTAATCCTATACCGAAAAATGTTACCATCTTTGATTGCCCACTATATAGGACAATTTTATGTATATCATATACAAAACTATACTATTCAGAGGAAAATTATAATTGTTTTATACTTGGTCCAATGATGTTTTGTCGTATTAGATGGATCACGAAGATTGCTCCACGTCCTAACATGAAACAGCATTTTATCTAATTATTGGTATTGATTAGTTGTCATATTTAATTTTCTCTATGGCTGTCTATGTTTAATTTTATTAACCTTACACCTCAGTTTTCTTAAATTTCCAAAATGAATTCGAAGGAGTGTCGTGACTCATCTTAAAAGAGGACAGTCAAGACTAAAACCAAAGAGGACTATCTTATAAAGATTACATTACAAAGATGCGTTTAACCCATATCAATCCCACTGAGTTGATACGTGATCCACTAGGGCCCCGATGCAGAAAGAGATACAATCGATTGTAAGTTGCAATTAATCGTAAGTCGGATCACGTGTTCTAGATGCGCAAATCTGATTGGTTGAAACGCTTACATTTTCTGATTTACGATCAATCGTAACTTACAATCGATTGTATCTCTTTCTGCAACGGGGCCCAGGTGTCTGTAGACTATGGATATTGTCACAATGATCGGTTGCATGACCGATCAATTGCCCCCTTCTCTTGGAAGACATTGCCTGCATGCCCTCATTGCTATTCATTGGGTCACCATAGTTACGCCACTGACCATGTTCGCCATAGACCAATCCGGTTTCAAGTCTACGTCTGCCATAACTGGGGGGCTTCAAGCATGTCTAGCATGCTGAACAAAGGTCACTGCTTGTTTAGGAGACAATAATACACCTGACATGGTGCATAGCGGTTAAACCCGATTCAAATGATCTTTTGTTGTACTCTTGGAAGCCCCCCAGTTATGACCCTGTAGACTTGAAACCGGATTCGTCTATATGCCCTGCAAAATATACTTTGTACACTGTCCACCATGTTCCCATAGGCAAGGGCTTACAATCCTCGGATCGAGATGTTGCCAGATAAGCATCGTCATCATGAATGTTTTTTTTGGTACCCCAAAGTCACGTGCCAAAGTTGGCGCCTTCGCAGTTCATTAGCTGCTATGTCCAGATGCATTCTGGGCGCAATGTCAGTCAACAGTGGGTTTGAGCGCGCCATTTGGGTGACTCGGCAAAGTTACCCCCGATTACCTCATTACTGGATTATAACATACTACAGAGTGTTTCAGAAAAAAAGGGAACTAAACTTTTCCTACAATTAAAACAAAAATAAGAGTTCGTACTAATAAATGAGTATCACTCGTGTACAAAATAGATCATAATTAAACCCATTCTTTTGAATCCGCCATGCATGAGTGAACATGAATCACAATTTTCATTTGTTTTCATTTATTCATTTATTCACAAATTAAATGAGAATTACTTTACAAGAATAATGTAAAAAAGAACAAAGAATGGACTTCGTTTCAAGCTATATGGGGACTATTCTAATCAGTGGTCTTGCGATATTTGTGATTTGTATTTTGATGGGGTTATGCGAAGGAGGAATCTTACTAAATGTTATAGGTTCAATTGGTTGATTACCACTATATAGCAGCACCTAGAATGATCGGATAGCATGATCGTTGTGTTCATCGTTGTGTACTGACAAAGTTGTATTCTTCTTTTTCCTTCAAAGTTTACTTATTTGGGTGTTTGTACAGATAAGGAGGGTGGGGTATCTTCATTACTCAATATAATGTACGTAGTATATCAAAACTGTACACTGTCTTTGACCTTCTGGCTCAATACATCTAACCCTCTGACTACATATTTGTTAATCGTTCATTGAATCAACAGTGTGTTGGTATATAGTCGAGGTGATTGGGCTTATACGCTGGCTGGCCTGGATGTATAGGAAGTGTGGATGTATGTGAAAGAAAAGGGAAACCAATATACCCAAACGATGACGTTCTTTATGACGAAACATTATCCACACATCCGGTATAGCTTTTGTATATCTCTTTACCTTGACATAATCTATATCGGGCATTTTGTCATACCCATGTTCCCTTGCGATGGGGCTAGCTTTATAGCTATACAGGTGACTGGCTCATACAAAATATTGTTTTTCAATGTCTAACTTTTGGGGGGAATAACTTTGCATTCATGGTCACCAAATTTTCAATTTCCTCTCGCAATGGTTGATACCGGAATTTTCGGAGAATCAAATCGGTTCGCCGTGACAGCTCTGACCTGTTTTTGCAATTATATTGTCAACAGTCAGGTTTGTTTTCATGTACATGTAATGAAAAGTACATTTGGCTTTGTAGCGTATAGCTAGGGTAAACCCAAGACGGGGGAGGAGGGAATGGGAGGGGGGGGGGGGGTGGGGGGGGGGGGGGGGGGCAAGGGGGACGATGACACACATGCTGGGACGATTGGTCCAAAATCCAAAATTAGAATTAATGTTGTTCATCAACATAGGGGGCCAGTTGGGTGGTGGCAAGAGTTACTGTAGGTAAGGCATCTACCCCTGCCCCCTTAGCATTTGCCATGGTTGTACGGGCAATTATCCAGGGGGGGGGGGGGGGGAGCTGAGGTCGTCATAACTTTCGGATGGGGGGTTAGGGGGTTGTAGCCCCAGTACCCCAATGATTCTCATTAGAGTTATCGATTTGATTCATAGTTATTCTTTAGTCTTACATAATAACAAAAAAAGAAATACATGTACATCACAAGAGAGACACATACATCTTGACGTCAAAGTATAAGGTTATCGTTTCAATGTCAGCAAGGTATGTCATCAAGAGGGAGATGGAACAATGAAAGACTACCAACAAAACAGCCAGAGAACTATAAACATGATCAAGATAGTATACGTCAACGAATGACGTTCATGACTTTAATATAACTATCTTACCACTGGTCCAATGGACATGATTTTGATTTTAGAGATCACGCGAAAAATGTGCAATTGGTAGTGTAGAGGTTAAGAACGATGATGCATTTCGTTTTCCTCAAAGGTATAACTTGTTTACGCATACGTCCTACTTTTTTGTGTGGAACTGTCTGATGAGATCTGGTAACCAATTATGTTCAATATTTAAAAAATTTGTTTTATTAAATAAAGCCCAACGTATAAAAGAAAATTGATATTGATCGACACTGTTTAATTTTTATGGATTAGTGATATTTAAAAAAAATATATATAAATATTTAACATTACAATTCATATTTGTTGCATAAAACAATGTGCAAATTTAAACATAAATAAAAGAATGACCTCGCCATATCTCGATTAAACGAACAGAGGCGCACACATACACACAAGATATAGGCACGCATATCATGCACATCATGCCCTGCGACGACCACATCCCACAAAATGACCCATTTTGTGTACGCCTTGACGTACAAAAGTGTATTAAATGTTAAACTTATATCAAAGGGTAAAAATATATACGAAGTACATTTACTTTCTATCGGGAATGGGTTAAACGTCCCTTCGACGCTTTCTTTAACTTGAACACCCTTCATGTTAACTCTATATACCGCGCTTAATGATTTTATCACCCCCGTAATTCGGGAGGCATGCACTTCTGTAATGCCGAGGCGGGCTATCATATAGGGTTAGCAAACGCAGTACATCTACTTCCCGTCGGGAATGGGTTAAACGCCCCTTCACTGTCTTTAATACCCTCGATCGTGTTTAATTATTTAATCACCCCCGTAATTGTGGAGGCAGACACTTCTGTAATACCGAGGCGGGCTATCAAATCTGGGTGGGAGGGGAGCATAATGGCGGCGTGTTACAAGTTATGTTAATTGATGGGCGCGGATACCTCGGCACATCATCCGTAATGAATGACTGTACACATGAGTCGTGACTCGTGACCACAACATGTTTGTGGGGAACCCCACCCCTTGGGGTGCCCTGTGTCTTTAAAAAATAATACAAATTTACAGTATTATAGTTAATATGATTTATAGTACAATGTAAGCCGAGTGTGGGAGGGGTGTAGATAAACATGATAAAAGAAAGCGTTACAAGTTATGGGCGCGGATTCCACAACACACCAGACTGTACCCGTGTACCCACGAGTCAAGACCACGACTTATTAATGGAGGGAGTTCCCTCCAAAGCGCTCTGTGTCTTTATATCAATACAACATTTCGTGTAACTTTACATAATTAATCCTACTATTCTAACTTGCGCCTATAGGTCACCACTGCCAAGGTTTCTGTGTTCCAATGGTCCAACCAAGCTCAAACATTTCGCATACGATTAAAATAAAATTCAATCTTGAATGCAGGGTATCTTCCATTATTATTACTTTACATGATAGGCCTACTCCAATAATCACTTCTAGATACAGGCGGCGAAAGAGATTGGATAGAATGATAAACTAATAGTCAATATAGTTCCCATTCATTGTGCAGTATATTTCGCACTGTAAAAAAACACTATTGCATAGTGCAGTTTCGAGAAGTTAATGTCAGACACATGAAGCAAAAGAACAAGAAGATATATATTCTTCATAATTTCTCCGTCGAACAGCTTAATGTATGTTTATGACGCGGTGACTCGTTCATCGCTCCGACGTGAGAGGAAGACATACATCACCAACTGCGCCGATCAGTCATACTTACTGTTTCTTTGTCAAGGTTATTGGTCAAAGCCAATAAAGACATGTACAACAACAACATGAATTCTATCAGATAGTTACTTTATCTTATATACTTGAGAAGATAAGTCATACATAATTTGGTTTAAGTTAAGTTCACTGATCAAGGAGAACCAATGCATGTACAACGGCTACATTAATTTTACGTCTATATCCGTATATTGTTCTTTCGCGGGAAACGGGAAGAATATAATATAGTCCAGTAGACGGTTTTATATGTCGTGTATTAAACCTGGAGACATTCATATTCATAAGTCCGATACTTGTTTTGCTATTCATATTCTAAATGGTTTCTAGAGAAAATTCAGACTTGTTGCCACCTCGGCAACATTGAGCAATTTTTGTTATAAGCATTATAAAGATAATTTGCTGATTTTCATATTTCTGAAATAAGGTCAGAGGTCGATTTCTATCAAGGAATAGTACAAACATAATTTTAAAAAAAATTATTTCAGGGTGTTTTGGCATTTGCCATATGGGCAACACCCTGATATCCAAGATGGCTGCCCCTAAGTTGCATATTTATGAATATTATTGGTTTTGGGCGGCTAGAGCAATTAATAAGCAAACAGTATGGACGATTGTGTGGATGATTGTAAATGACCTAATTCACCAACTGCGATTATCATTCATACATACTGTTCGTTGCTAAGGTCATTGGTCAAAGCAAATCAAGACATCATGGTACAACAACTAAGAATCCTAAGACTTAAAATAATATTCCATGTACACCGTCAAATATTTATTGTTCGTTCACTGGAAACTAGAATAATAATTGTTATTATCATGCTAAACAATAATGTGGATGTTCAGTTGTAGATGACATACATCGCAAAACTGTGTGCAACATTCAAAGTCAACCGATACATGTACAACAACTACATTAATTCTATGAGATAGAGTCATGCTCTTTCACTAGGATCATAAATCCTTACAATTTACATAAGATATTTGGCGTCGTAGCAGCATGTCACCTTTGTCCCAAATTCCTGTCATTTCCTTCAAACATAATTATACAAATCGCTACCAGCGGTGGATTCTAAACTGATTCTTTAAGAATCATATTTGGCTCTCGATTTTGCATTAGTCGTGGTTTTACACCTCTGTTGATTTGATAATTGTAGTAAGCTGTTGACATTGACCTATAAATTAGGCACTGAACTGAAATCAAGCCAACAGGAAATTAAATGGTGTAAACGCGTTACATCGTTGTTTACAGTGTCAAAAAAAAGCTGCACCGGTACAATCATTCATAACCCGCGATGGGTATTGTACTTTGAAAACGGTTGGCTGATAATTATATCCACGCTGTGTACTTTCTCCATTTGGTAAAATCATTACATTTCAACTCCCAACACGAGGAAGTGTGTATTAAATGGATTGTATGGTAGTTCAAAATCAACATTGAGTCAACAATTCGTTTTATTTTTTTTTTTAAATTCAGACAAAGTTTAAGAATTTATTCAAAGAAGCGTATCGATTATCCGTGTAATTTCATTTTTTTTAAATTAAAAGTGAAATACCAATTACTATGATTTAGATGCAATAATGTAATTATATTTATGTCATGTTTTATATACATTAGGTACGAATCGATTCCGTTTTATATGCTAACATCTTCATTGTCTGAAATGCTACCATAGTAATGAAGACTGTAATGGCGGTATGAAATTATGAGATCAGAAGCTATCTGAAAGATTAGAAGACAAATTACTAAAGATTTATACTCGATCCTAGGTTTATATGGGCGGGGATATATTAGGGATCGTGGATCATACTAAGATGAATTAAACATGGAACTGTTACGAGTCCAACCCCAACGAATTGATCCGAATAAGCAGGGTGAGTTGAAGGATTAATGATCGCATTTAGGAAAGGAAGAAAACATATTTTTAACGTCTATCAAAACGCTTCACACACTGAAACAAAAGAAAATATTTTTTAACTCCTTGAGTGCCAAACTCGCATTTTTGCGAGTTACAATACACACAAATGCCATAGAGCATAACGTGTTAATATCTCAAAGTGCTAATGAAATCTCGGGGTTTCCTTTATTAAAGTCATGGTTTCTAATATAATTATCCATTCGAAGTAATTATTCAAAATGTTAATTCATGAATGGATTATGAATTAATGATTTAAATATATTCACATCTCACAAACATTATCAGATAAAAACGAAATATTTTGACAGCGTACGCCAGGCCTATTCTTAAAATAAATCTTGAACATGTTGTGGATATGACAAAATATGGAATGCAGATAGTAATCCCTATCTTATAGTTTCCCGGTAAAAAGAAATATCAGATTAGTCGAGTGACCCGAAGTTTCTAATTTTAGTCACACGCCCTCAATATCAAAAGTGCAGGTTTTGCCTTTAAAGGACTCGAGTAACTTTATCTGAGTCGACGAAATTCACTAGCAAGTTTAGAGGTTGTTCATGCTTTGTTGTTTTTCTTTAATAACGAGGGTATAGAACCATTTTCCCTTCAAAATTCATCTTCCTTTCATCATATCATGATGATCAGGTTGTGAACATGATGAGCGACTGATGTGTTTTTTGTGTGCTATTTTTCCCCGACTCACGATGATGAAGACATAAAGAATAAACCGAAATCTTTGCCCCTCTCCCCTCCGCCCTTACTATCATTGGTGCCAAGAGATATTAACACGTTATGCCCTCGCTAATCTTCGGCAGGGTGTTTTCCTCGGATTACAGGAGGGGGTAATTCACTCCCCACCCATAATAATATAGTAACCGAGTTATGTTTGGTCGTAGACGCGTGTCTGACGCTGCGAAATCTGACTTGTGGCTGCAGTGCGTGGCTCATCTTAGTCATTGTAGGCCCTCCCCACTTCTCCCATCTTGCATTCTTAAGGAGGGGCGAAAGAAAGAAAAGCCCCCACCACCACTACCCCCTCCTTATTTGTTGAACTCATCGCCTCATTCCTTTACCTCACTTCATTAAGCGTGCCCTCGGCGATGTGAGCCCCCAAAGCGCCAAAAGTGCCCTCGAAAATTATAAAAGGTCCCCCATTATTTTCACATTGATCAATAATTATGTTATTCTGTTCTAATGCAGGCAAACTTAGAAAGTCGTCCCCCCAAATCCAATATTTGTTCTCCAATTTAAAAGTTGTAACAGTATGAAAGTTGATCTGTATCGGTAATTTATTTTAAACTTTTGATTACAATATAAATATTTACCTCCGAAATTTGTATTGTGATCAAAAGTTTAAAGTGGATATCTTAGAAGTTGTATCTTTAATCCGCTCCTTCATTCACTCTTTTCCGCCAGACGTCATCAAAATTTCAACGACAATAACCATATCATGATGTATTTCGTTGAAATGCATGACATAGCTTCGCCTTTAACCATGTCAACCCGTCGGAAGTAGCTATTTCATAACAAAATCACAGTAATTTCGAGTGATGCCACCTCCGTTTTTCGCTTAAAAGTATGTTACAGTATTTTCAAATATTTGTGTAGAATTGCCAGGGGCCATATTACAGTCATGATTAAATGGCAGAGCGCCACTCAGTCTTTACTCAAACAAAGGCTAAATCGCAAAGAGCATCCAGGCGATATTATTCAGAACTTAAAGGGATAGTACAGTTTTGGTGAGACTGAGTAACCAAAAAGCTGCACAATAACATTACAAACTAGTAGTTACAACTCCGCCATGCTCGAAAGGTATAGAAAATTACAAACGACTAAGTAAAAAACCTGTTATCATTCAAAAAGAGCCATTACAAAACAAGAGGGCGCTCTCTAAAAAAAGAATCGGTTTCAACCATTTTTC
Organism: Echinarachnius parma; assembly: GCA_037951105.1. NCBI lineage: Eukaryota > Metazoa > Echinodermata > Echinoidea > Clypeasteroida > Echinarachniidae > Echinarachnius > Echinarachnius parma. Next base: position 91,747 of record JBAMJV010001392.1, on the reverse strand, counting down.
ATACAAAATTTGGCATGTGATGTTTTGTTGAAGTAATGATTAAATAGAGGGATCATCGACAACTATTTAAAAACATATTTTGATTTTTTTTGTTTTAAGTATAAGTATTTTGACATTAAAAAAACAAAATCATCGAATAAATCTGGGTCTCTATACCGAAACTGAACTACCCCTTTAATGAAACGTCAACAACAACAACAACATCCGCAACATCTTTGATTTTCGCGATTGCATGTTGGCTCAATTACCTGGAGTTAATGTGACTGACAGTGGGCATTTTTTTAATTTGAAAGAAACTTGCTGTAGGGTCATTACCTTATTCAATTACTATAGAATATAGCATCATCGTTCACATTATTTCCTCTGATACAGACTTTGATTGATGTATTTTTGGTCTTGTTTCTTTCTTGTTGGTGTGTTTCATCTTTTTGTTATACTTCAGTTACATTTATCCACTTGATTTACCTCATAGGGTGAGTAAAACATGCAATTATAGGACTATTAATATTGGAATTTATAGCCACTAGCCTTTAATTAATTTAGGTAGTTGAGTGCACATATCACACATTTAGCCAGTTGGTACAATGTTACCAAATTATTAAACTCGAACTTGTTAAAGGGATGCCTGTAAAGTGTCTAACTCCACGAAAATTACTTGGAGCTTCCTCGTTTCTCTTCTACCGTGTTGTTTAGCTTATGGTAAGAGAAGAATAAAATAGGGTTAGATTTTTTCAAATGCCCCTTTAGTATGACGATATCTATCATTGATAATCATTCAGCTCAAGAGCGTAAATGAACGGTCATAAACCTCATACACGTCATACAGTAATTCGTTGTAAAAGCTGACGCAAATTTTCGCTTTTTTAACCAGGAAAGCAGTGGTTTCTTTTCAATGAAACTTTCACACATCATTCGGACATATATCTTACAATGATTTTGTTACAGGATTGAAGTCTCAAATGTCATTTTGGGCAATATCTGACACTTTACAGGTGCACCTTTAAAGTAAAGGGATAATCATATTTTCTTTTGTAAATCGTCTTACAAGTGATTTAGATCAATATAGTTTAATAAAAGGATAATCAAGTTTTCCGAGAAAAAAATTGAATAGTTGTATTATGTAGCACACTATCAAGATCACAATACTGAACAGATATTCAACATAATAATTTCCTTGGTGAAAGTCGTTGATTTCAAAGATTTTATCAAAACGTCAAAGATTGTGTCGATGAACCTCCGTTCATGATTCCGTTCATCAAAAGGTCGTCGAGGAAACCGAAACAAAATAGGCTTTTATATATTATATGTTCACCAACATTTTTTCTGGTTATTGATGAATCCATCTTGTTTTCTTGTAATCATAACCCTTCCGTTAAAAAGAAGAAGAAACCCGATAGCGAAAATATTTGTGAGTGTAGTAAACCATTAAATATTTTCCTTCGTATTATAAAAGTTATTTAATATCGCTGTAAGTGTCGACATTCCATACAACATTTCCAAGATAACCCTCTTAACTTTACCTTTAATAACACATTTTCGTTTGATTAGTTTAGATGCCTAATGGGTAATGTACTTTTGTTTGGTCAAACGTTTGACACCCGAAAAAATAACTTTACTGTTGTGTTACTAATAAAATGTCTACGTTTCTCCTCTAGGTTCTTGTGATTGGATGGATGATTACTTGTAACTTTATATAACTAGTTGGGATTATTCTAACCTCATGTTTATTTCATTACCGCAATGAATAAATTGTGTCGCCAAATCTACACTATGAAACGTCACTCTGATGGTCGTGTTGGCACCACTAACAAAAGGAGCAATCAGCGGGGAATGTTAATGCGGTCTACAAAACTAGTCCTATAGCTACCCCTATGACCACGGTGACCTGGAAAAGTGAAAAAAAGTTCTATTTGGTCTACGTCCCCTTTGGTCCACGAGCGATGCCAGGATTTCGAGACTTAGCTGGAGGATAAGAGATTAGGATTAGGAATTGGGATTAGAGTAAGGATAATATGTTGGGTTTTGATTGTACAGTTTGATTTGGGATACAACACATCCGTTCTTCTTTTTTCTCCATTTACCAAGTTTGCCTGAGGACGGATGAATGGATGAATAATTATTGTCATAAGGGTTATATTGATGAAATAAAAGATAATGATAGCTCTATGTCAGATATGGCAAGTATAATAAAACAAATCAAACGAGGCATTTTGTTAACGCCTAATTCAGAAAAACAAACAAACACAAAAATGACCCTAACCCTAACTCTAACCCTAGCCTGGTCATTAGTATCCAGTTCGAACCCGTGCGAATATATTGTGCATCTTCTCAACTCCCTGAAGAGCATACTAACCGGATTAAGGGGACATTTATGAGAGGGACGAAGAGTGGTGGAAACTATAAAGTTTTCTCTGAGAACCACCCACCTCTGTGGCGTCCGAAATTCTCAGCTAGATGAAACTATTTGACTTTCATATTATTATGTGTTTTGTGATAATTGTAACTCCAAAATGATGCATCCAAAAGAGCAAGGTCCAAAAATAGCATCAATGGGGTTTTGGGGATGATTCATTGTTAAAAGTTTAAGTTATATCGAACACAATAAGGCGTAAAGGTAAAAGAAGGGCAATGTCCAAAAATAAAACACAAATATCCAATCATGTCAATGCAGTAACAACGCCGATCGAAGGGACTATAGGTGAGGCTATATAATCGAAGCTGTCCGGAATAATAAGCCCTTGTAATCCCAGGCCAGATTATAAAGGAATCCTATATGGTGTAAAAAGAGCCTCCCAGTCGGTTGAATTCTGTCACAAGGTATTTGGGATGTAGGCTGACGAGATAAGTTGGAACATTTTGTTCCCGTCATGTAAAACAAGAGAGAAGAAAAGGAGTAAATAGGTCGCACGACCAATTTTGATAGACTGTAGGAGGGGGGGGGGGGGGGGGGGGGGGCTGGTGTGTGTGCTGAAATGCACCCAAAATATCAACATCGTTATCAACATCAATATCGTAGATATTGCCTACGCCTCATTTCAGAATGAATATGCGTCACTTTATTTATAATCTTTGGAGATAAAATGTTGTTGTATGTGGATATAAGGATACCTTGTTTTCGTGATATCTTTTCATTTTAGTGTCTCCAAATTTTCCAGTGATAAACTTTACTAATTCATCATTAAAAATCACTTTTGCTATATGAAAACATGCCAAAGAATAGGTCCGTATTCTTGCATCAATTGTTATGAGAATGGAGCAATACCTGAGAAGGATATTTACTGTATCTTGGATTATTGCGTTTGTCAGGGATCGCCGGATTGCTATGGTACTGTGTAAACTGTAATTAAAACACACCCGATATTCATATAATAATTATATGGGATCCATGTAATGATATACTTTCATTTGATTTCTAAAAAATGATTGTTATCATACATATAGTATATGACTATTAATAACAGAACCTAAAAACGGTATTGAAATTTGAAAGGGGGAACGGGTTTGGCGCCGAGTCTTTGAACGAAAATTAGATATAACAATATCATCAAAGGTTGATCTAGTAGACTGGAAAGGATAATAACTATAAACTTCCAATTTCGCGGGTGGAAAATAAACTATATGTTTATTTCTTTATTAACATAAGCTATTTAATGTGTTTTAAATCCTTGTTTTATACGGGGATTAGTTACGGTTGGTTATCGTGGTTATAATTGGATAATTGGCCTCGTTCTGTTCCCCGGGGGAGGTTCCGAACCCTAAAGCTATTATATGCCCTTTCTTTTGTTCCTGGCATGGGAAACACACCCAAAAGTGAGCTTTGCAAACAATAATGATTGTGACGGGATAATTGGAAACCTCAAAAATATTATTATTCCACCCTTGTGTCCGGCTATCATATGTTCACAAAGGGGAAGATGATTAATATTGCTCAAATCGCCCACTTGTGTGTAATTTATTGTTTTTTGCTATAGCAGAATTGGGTCGCTTATATCGTATACGGTAGGTTGTAAACAAAATCTTATAATTATTTTATTACCAACGCAGCTACGGATATTAAATGCAATACTAAACACACGTTTACACGTATGAACAGTTAACAAAGAGTTTTTAGAAACTTGATGGACAATTTTTAACTTCATATTAATGGGAGAGTCTTTAATCTAGGATGAACTGGTTGAGTTAACAGTGCAAATGCAGATTATACTTATACGAGCGGCAAAAGTATATTTGGTCTTTAGGCATTGATAGTTTTGTTCCAATTATAAATAACAGAGTGTTTATTTCTATATCTATTATTTATCTAGTTCTACAAAAACAATACCATCAATCCGCAGTCCTGTACATTCCAAAGTGAAATATTATTTATGATAAAGGGCAAATATTTTCACAAGTCCGTTTGCGATCCATCGATCGTCAAATCCACTAAGGATTTGAAAAGAAAAGGTTGCAGAGGGGTAGATTTAAGGAGGTTGGAGGGGTGAAGAAATTCCTTCATCCATTCTAATTCTAGACAATTCTTCCGACTCCGCACACCAGACATGACAAATAAAATACTCAGACAGCAATTTATTGCATACTGTACATGCCGAAAACAATCGATATAATGGAAAGAAACATTATACGATTGATTGAAACATCGTATGTTTCTCTGTATAAGATCCAAACTATTTAAAGCAAAATATTGCGCTTAATTATGTTAAAAGCGCCACACGTGCAAGTCGTCATGGATTCGAACTCACGGACAAGCACAATTTCAATCGCCTACATTCGGAAATTTGTTGAGGAACATTCAAAATAAGACAATATAGCAATACCAAGGGGCAAGTACTTCTGAACTCGAGCAAACCATGGAGGACAATCCTCTCTCATTAAATAAACATATCCATATAAAATCCATGGTAATATATAACCAGGGAACCCTCCAACCCGCATCAGAAAATACTGGCTCCTCCGTTGGAATGGTGGGGTCACCGAGTCAGAGGGGGATTCCATGTCAAGGATGATTTTGGTCCCCATCCCCCACCCACACCCCTCCAGAGTATATACCAGCTTTTTCGCGACCTTTTTTTGAAATTTGCTGTTGTCATTAATTTTGAGCAAAAGTTTGTGTAAATAATAATAATAATGTTTCGATTTATATAGCGCCTAATATGATTGATAATCATCTCTAAGTGTACGTATTTGCGTTTTTATTTAACCTGAAGATAACGAATGAACGAGGAACATCAAGAGCATCTATAACTAGCTACAGATACCAAGGAATTGACGCGTATTTGGATTAAAACGGGTTAATCAAATGTACATACATGTCATTTCAAAACAACTGGCAGGCAGATGGGATTGACAAGGGAATCTGGCCTCTCCTACTTTCCCCAAGAATTCTTTAACTTTTATATCGCAATCGACCTTTCTCATAATAGTTCTTTATTTTGGGCTGAGGTCATAATTCCATTTCGAAAAAAAAGTACCATTGCCCTACATTTCTAAATTGATATAGTTATTTCCAGAAAATCTAGAGTAATCGCCTCGAAGGCACTATTATATGATAATGGTTGAGGTCAAAAAGTTCACTCTGTTGGTCAAGTTAAGTGTTCGAATAAAATACCATCAACACTAAAATTGTGTATGGCATTTTTGTTCAGAAAAGAAAACTTATTTCAAAGATTTTCAAATCTTGCAATGAAAGGGAGAAATTGAATTTCGTGTCTTTAACATTTTATTGAATGTATTCCAGCTATAGATGACGTATCTGCCAAGAAGTGAAGGGAAATGCAATGCATCACAGTACGGCACTTCCTATCGATATCAGGATATTGCCTATACTTGCTGGTTCTTCAAACATGTCCATTATATTGTAAACAAATTATATTTGTAAGTCGTCAAACTTTCCTAAGTAATGTTATTGCATTTATCACCCTATAGTGTGTAACGGGTTAACGTATAGTACGACACGTTCGGCGTGATACAACAATACAGTGTTGCTTGTCCCTTTATTATATTCTGATTCGTTTTTATAATTGTTTCGAATTTAGAATAATCAACTTTTTTATTGCAATAACTGGTAATTCTGTCTAAGTTCATATCACTAAGAAACCCAACACCATCTTTAAAAAGGGGGTCACGTTTAATAAGTTTACGCCGTAAGATTTTCTCCAGCTGTGAACCCTATTATAGGGATTTCGACAATTGCCCGTTCGATATATATCACCATCTCTGTTCTTTTGTGTCTTCTTCTTCGTCTTAACCAGCTTCATCCTAAATATAGAAATTCCGATAGATTTAATACACGGAACCCAGAGTCTTGTAGTCAACTGGCTCAATGGAGCAATCATCACCTTTCACAAGACTATAGTCAACCCTAAAACCTTAAAGCCTCATTAATTTAGCGAGTCGGGTGAGGTCTGAAAGTCAAGGTGACCATGCAGCCACGGGGGGTCGAGGATGGTCCTCCCACACCACGGGGGGTAATGAATGCCAAGGTTACAGGGGCGGTAGGGGGGCCGGGGGGGGGGGGGGCAGGTCCACCCACCGGTTGTGGTAGACAGGCGTGACGTCACACAACCCGTCAGGTGACGCGGAGAGGAAATCTGTTGATGCTTTTTGCACATTTTGTGTGTGAATTGACGCACTCTCTGGTTTGTTAGACGGAAATCCTTTAAAGTTGAGGTTTTTTCTCTCTATCCAAATTTTGATTTGCCTCATTCTGAACTAAAAACACTTTTTTTGACCTAATTCAAAACCAACATGATTGAATTATTTGAATAACGTTGTTATTAATATACATTACTAATATACATTCACGGTAATTAATGAAAATCTTAAATATTCACGGAAAGATTATGTTTATTTCTTAAATATTCACGGAAAGAGTATGTTTAATTAAAAGTTTCGAAATCGTTCAGCATTGGCATACTTCAAGCATATTATGGTACATGAATAAGCACATACTTTGGTAAAATAATCTGGTAAATACAAATAACATACAAGGGTAAAACACGTGATCCGATCCAGTAAAGATAGTATACTTTAAAACAAAAACACGCAATTGAATTTCCGCATTTGTGATTGTATGAAGGATGACGCTGACAAGGTCCCATTCAAATGTAATCATATCAATTACTCGATTCCCTCAAGTATTATAGCGCGGTAGTGTGAAGGCGTAAAAGTAACGTCATAATAACGTTTGAGGAGTATAATGGAAGCTACCGTCACAACACGTGTAACCGCTAATTGGGTGTGCCCTTGCTCGGCGCCCCCGGCCGATAATGACAATTCTTGTGTATCTTCTGTATATCTGTTTCGGAATAAGATAAGTGTGCAGACAGATGATTTACGGCATTAAACCAAGGAGAAATTGAAGCTCATTTTATTATTAAACGCAGTCTGGCAATGTGATCGTAACACTCGAATTATCACTTAGCAAATGTTTATAAATTAAGTTTTGTGGTCAATGATTCGAATGCAGTTGGTTTGGTGAGAGGGGAAACGGCCCCGGAAGTTTTATTAGAACATCCACGACATACGTTGCGACAAAGAGTAACCAAGTTTCAAGGTCAAGAGGCTTCTTGGACCATAGTAGTTTGAGTTTGTTCCTTAAAGGTACTTAATAACTTCGACGTCACGTGGAAAAAAAACATTAGGTGGATGGGCGAATTATCTTGCAAATTAGTTTGTGACGATGTCATTGCAAACGGATTAGACTTGGCTAGGATATTATGAGCGAATGTGAACAAAATAAATACAATATAAAGAACGCGGTTTCATACAACTTCTTACACATTTTCCATAATTAAAATTTGACTATTAGATATTAACACGATATAACTACTTACATTTTGCAATGTTAAAAACTAATAACATTTAAAAAGCATCAAATTACTAATCTCCGACCCTGCATTATTTCGCAAATGCGTCTCTATTTTTCAATTGGTTGTCATTTATTTATTCATTCATTCATTCATTGTCACATGTCAATTGTAATATGGCACGTACGTTTAAAGATCTAATCTATAAACTTATCTAAACAAATCTATAAAGATCTAATCTAGTGATGTTGACCTCTCTGTAAAGATTGATAATCTATATTTTCTTTTCTAAATCGCATTTCTCCAATCACCCTCATTGTAACGTTTACGCGTGACCTTTCTAAAATAATGACACAACTCTCGTGTCACTACCTCACTCCGTTATAAGTTTAAGTTGAAGTGCTGTACCCCGTCATTTTGTTATAATCCTGCAGCAAGGATATTCGCTCAGCTTTATCGTCTCGAACCATCTCGACAAAGGGTTATTCGTTTGTCTCTTCGAATCTTTTACTCTTCGTCGAAACTTGGTCAGTTCCTCTCCGCGTTCGTCCACTGATTGATTGATTGATTGATTGATCGATCGATCTCCGGCGATCGTGGCTATCGTTTTCGACATCAGGTGCTGTGCAGTAATATTTTCCGCGGTAGCAATGCGATAAGATCGCAATCGCTCACAGAGTTTAGAATAGATCTTTCACGCAAGGTGTTAAGCAATTATACAAGTTTAGCAGTACGAGCAAGGTATCGGTTATTCACGTTTGTTTGCCTTGATCGGCGAAGGAGAAACTCTTATTACCCGCGAAATCAGCATAATCAAAACGATGAATTCCAACAGCCCGCAGTAATGAGAGCACTACATTGTACGTATTTTAAGAGTACATTCCCAACACACTGAGTTATTATAATGAAAACCATTTACAACATCGTAATTTAGTTATGTTGTATTTATATACATGTGGTATTAAGAAGGAGAATACATTCGTTTACTGCGATACCTTTTCTAGATGTTGAGTTTGCGCTAACTTTGATGAGCGTTTACAATAACTTCTCGACCCATAACTTCCCCATACCTACCGTCAAGACAGTATAGCGAGCCTCGGGACTGGGAAGTTGCTCTCTGAGTCATCCACAAAAATCTCTTAGATAAAACTGCAAAATAAATAATATATCATTTATTCAAAATCCCCGAACACAATTTTGCACGGAGTGGTGCGAAGCCACGGAGGAGAGTTGAACTTTAGAAACCCTCCGCGGGATGAGATCAAAATCAGTTTTAAAAATTCGCGCTTCCGAGTTGTCCTGGCTTATAATTAAATTGACTACTAAGCGTCAACATATACACCATCAAGTATCGCTAGCTGACCTGTATTTTGTTTGTACAAAGTAGATCTTGAGCAAGATGGTGTCAATGGCATGAGGAAACATCCAAAAGGGGAATACCCGGTCAGAAAAGGGGGGTTAGTAGCGGACATATCTAGGTATAGAACTGACCGATTTCTGAAGAAAAAATGAAAGAAATGGAGGGTTACTGATGAAAAAGATTAGATTAGGGGTGTCCTGCCTTTCTGTTCCCACCTGATTCCCATGTTGTAAAGGGAAATTTTGTTAATAGCTATAATATAGGTTGTAGATGTTCGACCATTCTTCTCACTACATACGATGAACAAACATGTGTAGCTAAGAGGGGGAAGGGCCGGGTAGGAGGTGATTGTCCCCACCCCTGTATAGGGTTATTTCCCCTTCCCATCACTGCCCCCACCCCTGTCCTGGATCGGCCAATTGTATAGGTCAGTTGAATTGTAGTTGCGAGTTGTTTTTGTATCATTATATGTTTTACCAAAATGAATATGTTTTGTGACACGACTGTTTTTATATCTACCATAGATGATGTGATCATTGAAATAATACGTTAATTTAAATAATGCACTCAAAGTAAATGGATTGATTATTATAGTTTGGGAGTCACATTGTCATTAGTCGCCATATATTCCGGGAAGCAGACCGGATTGTTCACATTATTGTAGGCTTGAGAAATAATTATTTAAACCAGTCCAAGCTTAATACCATCGAAAATCTGACAATTACCAACAACAATGAAGCGTTCAATATTTATCATCCTTCTTAGATGGCAGTTGTGTGATGTTAAGAAATGATGATGAATGCAATTTATGATGGCTTGCAACACCATATCTAAATAAACGTGTACATATAGAGAGGGTTCATTCAATTTGAAATGCCCGAGACGTGTTCTCATGATCATCCACGTGCTAGGATTCTGCGAAAAATATTGGACTTTTAAGGAGAGGTTATGGGGCAATTCCACGGTAACGGAAAGATATTCAGACGCAATATCTGAAATTTAATCAAATAATTCCAGGATCCTGCTTATGATTCATCATTGTAAATAACACTTCTGAGACTCTTGGTGGGACACCTTTGATTCCCTATTTTTTGTTTTTTTGTTACATTACGTTTATTAGATATGGACACTAATGAGGCCGGTAACGGAAGGACGGCAAAATGGACATGTATTTTCAAGTTCTTTAGTTATGATCCAATCTCTGTGAAGTTTAAAATGCTATCATGTTATATTGGCTCATAGTCCATTCCCTAATGTTCAAAGAGTATTACAACATTTATTTGAAAAAAATATGACTATTGGTATATTAATTACAAGAAATTAATTTCTTCACTGTTCGGTAACGGAAGGACAGAGTTTTTGATTCATTAAAAATATACTTTATGGCTCTCAAAAAAATGAAATTTTAATGTGAACACATATTGTGATATCCAATCATCCAATTTGGTACCTTAAAACAAAAATAATAGAAAGGAATACAAAAAATGAAGAAAATCTAGAAATAGGCACTGTGTAGTCCCATGTGTATGGGTTCATGTATGGTGTCTGTTTCTCCTATCAGGAGACGCCCAATATTTTGTTTAATCATGTAAACTGAAAGATATCATTATGTGATCATGATTTATGAAAAAATAATCCAGAAAAAATAAACAAGATCAGAAATAATCCTCATTTGATTTTTCCACTTTTGGCTCATTTAGCGTGGAATTGCCCTATGTTTGCCTGGATCCGGGCTGCGTTTTACTTTTGGCGGGAACTTGTCACGTGTGTATATAGATTACAGTACTAGACGGCAGACGCCCTGCGACGCCAACCTTGATTGTATTGTGGCAAGGACCACGGAGTAAGGGGCCCCTGCGCAAATGACATGAAGGAATTCGTGGGACAAACACGCCAAGGACAGGTCATGGACGGGCCAATCACATGACATGGACGGGCCAATCACGTGGCTTTTCTAGAGGTCAATGCTGCGGAATACTTTTGAGATGGCGATGAACTTTCAGCGACGCGCAACAATGTTTTTGTTGTTGATAAAGCGTCCTCCCCCTTTCCGCACATTTGCCGCATAAATATGTTGCCGATTATTTAGATTCAGATTTAGAAATAATAGGCGTTTGTAAAATAATGCACTGACTCATTTGTAATCAGTTTCACGGCAAACCCTCTTAGGCCACTAATGGCTTATCTTGTAACGTGAAAATGGTTCACTTTGTGCAATATTGTTTACATTGGAGATGTTAATATTTCTTTAATTTATTTGATTAATTTTGGTAAATTTTCTTAATGTTTGAATTTTGATTATTTTGGGGTTTTAATTAAATATGGAATAATTACGTTGATCCTCTCATAACCAAAGGCCCAGTCTGTTTTTCATGCAATGGGCTTCCCAAAAACTTGTTACAAAGGGGTTATAATCCAATGTGCATTATGCATGCATATAAACATGCAAGACAGTGGCCTCGCTATGGAATGTACCTTCTGTCAAAGGGATGGGACAGTATTAATGTAACCAATTCCAAAGCACATTAAAGACGCATTCAGTCAGTAGGTTTATGTTCACTTGGTCTACACCTATAGTATGTGGTCTACCTCGTGGTGCCTTGAACCTCCATTTCCCCGAACTCGAAACGTAATCCAATTCTAAATCTAACCGTAACCCGGCCTACACACTAAGAGATAACGCTCCAAATTTGCACTCTTTAGGTTGCAAAACGCTGCTACAATAGCAGCACCAGTGTAAGGGTGCAATTTTGCACCCCAAAGTAGGGTTTGCATCCTATGAGGAGCATAAATGCACCCTTACTGCCAGTACCCCAATTTGGTGTGCAGAATTGCACCCTTAGGGGTGCGGCTGTCGAAGCAACGTTTTGCACCCCGATTGTACCCTAATTACTTAGTGTGTAGGGCTAATCCCAAACCCTGACCCCAATTCCAATTCCTAATCCTAATCCGAAGCCTCTAAATTGTGGTTTTGTTACCAGTCGAAGTAGGAGTAGATCAAATGGGTGCAGACTGATCGGCAATCTTTCATTCGTTATACATGTTATACGTGTAGGCATCAGTCAGTGCAAACATTAATTAACCCTGTCAGATTAAGTATGGGCACGTAAGCGTGTGATGACGATATGACCTTTTCATATTTGAGAACTGAATGGGTTAAGGGTATTGTGTTTCACAACATGAATGTAGAGCGGGGTATATTAATCCTACTATATGCACGTGAGATGCGCGGAGAAGGCGTTCGCCAGATGTGTATGTTTATCAGCTGGTGATGATGAGGCCATCATTAATTTTGTATAAATAAATTAATCATGTGATGCAATGTATAGAGATGCACAGTAATGACACAACAATACAATACAAATACATGTTTAGAGAAATTGTAATATTCAAGACTTTTTTTCTTTCTTGCTAAATAGATTTTCCAAAATATACTTTATTCTTGTGTAGTAATCATTTGACAGCACACACCACATCCCCATCATTCAGTTTGAAATGATAATTGTAATATTACGAATAATTGATGGCGTTTAATATTCTTGTGAAACTTTCCTTAAAATAGAAAATAAATTATTGTTGATTGACAATTTGTTGGGTCACAAACAACGAAGAGACAACCAGTTATATACCAATTAGATTTGCTTGACCATCCTATAAGCATAATCAACACATTGGACAACATATTAATAACTTTAAATTTGTCAGCAAGGAATGGGAGGGGTGCACGGTGCACTCTTTTACATATATGGCTTAATCTAAATTAATCAGCACCTGGACTAAATTTCCCCTTAATCTTGTCTTTATTCTCGCCTTATCCCGATCAAACACCGAAATCAAAACTTACTAAATAATCACTTCTTCTTACAAATAATGTTTGGACAATTTTACCTCGACAGGTCATAATTATTTTGTCAGCAATTTGTGATCGGTTCCGCTTCACAACTCCTCTAAGATTAAAACTGTCTGCGCTCATCATGCCCACCCCAAAGCGACAAATGAACAGAGCTAATTAATCCTATCTCCATTACAGCCGTCTATTAGCTGTTAGCAATGTATTTTAGCTGGTTAACAGACTCACATGCCCACACCGATGCCCCTTATTGACAACCCGAAAGAGCTAATTAATTGAAAGCGAATCTTTCTACAATGTAAATTAAAACATCTATAGATGAATGTATACATATCTCAACTCACATGCCTACCCCATAGTTTCAAATTATTATCTTAATGATCATCGAAATTAAGCTCTAGTGTGAACGCTTTTACCACGGCTAATTTGCGCAGCGAATTTTTCGTGCAAAAATTGCGCCTCGAAATTTCACTCAAATGTGAACGTACTTTAGAGGAGCCCATCTTTTCCTTATCTGTCAGCGAAGTACCCTATATAATATAGCCAGGTACACGGTTAACGATATTTATATTTCGTCACCCATGTTGACACTGATCACAAGACTTGTAGTCGGACATATGACGTGTGGATGCAGGGTCAAATCAAGTACTGTACCTTTAACACCAATGACTTCGGTGTAGTTAGTGTTGAGCAATAATTACTAAGTAGGTGGTGTCCTCGTTTGTACCGCATCGTTTCCCAGGAAAGTTGCTCCTAATTCTCACCACTGGTGTTGACGCGAAGATAGAGGTCATTTCAATTGTGCATCACATTCAGTTTTTGTTTTGTTTATAATTACTTGATTCTGTGAGATATGATAGCGCGAAGACCCGAGGAAATGTTGAATCGAAAGAAAGTTTGGCCAAGTAATAGCCGTCATTTGGGAATTCAAGCAGATCCTTTTGCCAAAGTTTCGAATGCAAGAGGACGATAGCAAACTAAGATGAACGAGGGGTTGATGTAAGTGAAAGTGATGCCATCAATAGGGAAATGAAACCCCTCCGGATAGGGTTAATATTGCATGGTTATGTGCACGTGGGACTAGGGGAGAAAAGATGGGCATTTGGCCACGCAATAACTGACCTAATTTGAGCTAAAAGTTCAACAATTTGAATGCAGACATTACAATTTACATCGTACTGTAACTTCGTTCTAAAATGCATTTCCTCAATGATGTATGATAATGGATTTAATATATCAACTTTAAAGGGGCCCTGCAACCCTAATGCATATTGACCTCTGTTCATCTGTATTAGTGTACACATTCAATATTTGTAAACGGTTTGACCCAAATATGTTTTGTATATTTGTAAACATTTTATCATTTATTTGTCTTCATGTTGCTAAGCCCCACCTCCTAAAAAAACCTCCAGAGGAAATTCTATTGTTGACCTGCAGTGACATCATTTGTCAATCACTGGTCAGCTACCATGCTATTGTGATTAGCCTAATCACAATAGTGATTAGCCTAATCACAATAGTGATTAGCCTAATCACAATAGCATCACACGGTTGAATAGAATACCAACTCACACAACTTCAATTACAATAGCTGTTGCTATGTCAGAAGAAAAGCACTGTCTAAGCTATTGCATGGAGGTATGCAGGGCATGCTTTTGTGTGGATGTTCTTTTTGTACTTTCATCTTTTGTTAATCTCATGGTAGCTGACCAGTGATTGACAAATGATGTCACTGCAGGTCAACAATAGAATTTGCTCTGGAGGGTTTTTTAGGAGGTGGGGCTTAGCAACATGAAGACAAATAAATTATAAAATGTTTAAAAATATACAAAACATATTTGGGTCAAACCGTTTACAAATATAGAATGTGTACACTAATACAGATGAACAGAGGTCAACATGCATTTGGGTTGCAGGGCCCCTTTAAGAAAATAATATATTTTTGGAAAATTAGGTGAATAGAGAAAGAACGTCTCAAACTTTAAAATCCAGGTATCCTACCTATGTACTTCGAGATAACAATGTGTCACATTTGAAAAGTGGGATAACCACAACATGACTAAGGTTCTTTTTTAAAGTCTTACGCAACATCTTGAAGAGGTGTGATGCAGGATATGCTTTTCAGATTAATTCAACCTTTACCTTTCCATTACACATTAAAATGTAGTGACGGTGCAGTATTTTACATTAAAGCCCACTTGGATTGAGGATGTTGTACCGAGATGATGATGATACTCATGATGATGATAATGATGATGATGATGATAATGGTGATGATGATGATGATGATGATGATGATGATGATGATGATGATGATGACGACGATGATGATACTGACTATGATGATGGCGATGATGATGATGATGATGATGATGATGATGATGATGATGATGATGATGACGTCGTTATGTGTTTTTTTTTCTTCAGTATAGACCTATTTACTTTATAGGTGCATAAGTAGGCCCAAATTTAACTGCATTGACCCCTATAATAGGACCCACCCCTTCATATTTATTTCCCAATCTTTTAAACATCATCCAATAGCAAATGCCCTGGATTGTACGTCTTTGTAACAATTCTGTTTCGGTCGGATCTGCTTTACTTGGAAGGGCGAATTCATTCGAATTAAGGGATTTGGGTGAAAATTGTGCGCGATTACTGGGAATAGTATTTGTTCCAGATGTAAATAAGTATTATTTACCATTACGTGTATATATCTCCATTTGCTCTAAGTCAGTGATTGACGTCTGCCTGACCTGCGAACAGATTGAGGTCAAGTTGAGGGTGGAATGACATTTGCTCCGGTAACGATTGCTCCACTTGTATATTGCCACTTAAATGTTTTATTTAAATTAAAAAGAAGAAAAAAGTGTTTGAATTGAATTATTTAATTTTTTTTTTTTTTGTTGGGGGGGGGGGGGGGGGGTTAAAGTTAGCGTTATGTTTTGTATTATGATTAGGGGTTGGGATAATGAAAGAGGTTATATGTTTATGAAATTATGATTAGTGTCAGAGTTTGGAATAGTATTCGTTTTTACGTCATAAATAAATCTTGGGAAAGGGTAAATATTAATAAACGTTTGTAGATGTCTTTCATGTGTATATTATTGGGTGCAGATTGAGTTGTTTCTACTTGTATGTGTGTATGTGTGCGTTTGTGTGTGTATGTGTCCGTGTGTGCATAATATGCGTGTGTGTGTGTGTGTGTGTGTGTCTGCGTCCGTGTGTGTGTGTATGTTTGTGTGTTTTTGTGTTTGTGAGTGTGTATGTGTTTATTAGAATGCGTGTGATGTGATTTGACCCCGTTACACCCTGTTTCTATATACGCGACTGAGGTAGAGAAAATAAAATCAGTATAACATGATGTAGTAAATCTTCCGAATAAAACTTTCCTCTGAGTATCTCTGACGACCATGAACGTTCAAAACACCATCACAGGGGGGCGGAAATATTCATAACTCATCTCACGGCATCCTTCGAAAAATACCAAAATATCTTATTTATTTCCGCCATCTTCCTAGATTTTGAAGTGTTCCCTGAAGCTTTACGATATGTTTCCAACAAAATATATTGCGAGATGTATATATTTGTTTCCTGGTGATTAACCGCTTCATCACAAGATGCGTTCAAACTCAATGGCATTTTAACAGCGTGGTAGTGATAGGGCTTATACCGTCTCTACGTGCGAGCGTTTTAATAGCGTTTGCACCTGTTTGGTAAGTTATGGCTAAACGTCTGCCCTACGCCCGTTCTGTCTGAAAAAGTAATGGAATATCTAACAATATTTTAACCTCTTATATTTAGCACACATATTTTTGTTGTCTTTTTTTAGACATTGTAATACCATTATGACAATGAGGTGTCAATTTACATGTACATGCATAAAATAAAACGATATCGTAATTTTTTGACATAAATTTTCAGATTTAGCAAACTTTTGAAATAAATCACAAATTCCGGAAAGGATTTAATACTGTATTCATATTTAAAAACGTTATTCGGCACCTTAATGCTTTACAAATCGCAACTGAGATTGAGTTAATAAATTTAGGATCGGTATCATAATCAGCAGGTGTGTACAAGGAATGCGCTATCATGGTTGAAATTATGTTTGTATAATGATGAAGAGGGGCGAGGACACACCATTAAAAAGAGCAGGTCGTGAAATCAGTTACGACAAGGATGACATGGAAGATAACACGCAGTTTGGTTTCAAGACTCATTACCTTTAACATTCACACCCTCACCTTTTAAAGTTGTCTCGCATGATTACGGAGATTTTGGGTAATGATGTTTTGATGGTTACGTTGATGGTAATGATGATGATGATGATATGACAATGATGATGATGATGATGATGATGATATGACAATGATGATGATGATGATGATGATGATGATATGACAATGATGATGATGATGATGATCATCATCATCATCTTCATCATCATCATGACGACGACAGTGACGACGACGGTGATGTTGATGATGACTATGATGATGGTGATGATGATGATAATGATGATGGTGATGAAGATGATGATGATGATGATGATGGTGATGATGATGGTCATGGTAATGATGGTGTTGATGCCGATGATTATGCAAATTTTATTTATGATGTTGGTTATGATTGCATTGAGGTTGAACAGACTTTGTGAAGACCGTAGTGAGGACGGAGTTAATGATTATATGTTTATGCTTTTGGTGGCGACGATGTTCGTGGTTGGTGGTGAGAGAAGTTACGTTCCTGAAGATAACGGCAGTGTTTAAACAACACTTTCTACCCATTGGACTCATATCTTGGTGATTTCATCATGTTAATTGCATGTTCATTGTATCGTAATAATGGAGGCATACTTTACTTGACCAGCACATCAGTAAACATAACACAAGGCAAGCATGCAAGGTGTGGAGATTCTCACTTGAGGCACTGCAGTGGGATTAGGGTCTTAAAGGGCCAATTAGGGGTAATTTATCGTTGACCATGACTTGGCTTCAGGCAAATTTTCTCCTCATTTATTATAAAATGTTCCCTAGTCTCTGGAGCAAATTGATTGCGCCTCTTTTCTTCTTCATATTATATATCTCACCCTCAATTTGGCGGGTAATTAGATTGATTAAGTAATTGCTGCTCATTTGACAGGCGTGTGTGGGGATGGCACGGGGGTGTCATATTCACTATATCCGAAGTAGTCGTCCCGGCTGGCTAAATTTGCCGTCTCATGCAACTGTTCTAGCGTGCAATTATTTTCAAATTGCCAGTTCAAATGTTTCGTGCCTGATTTTTGGAAATTCCCATTAATGATTTAAATTTATAATTTTAATTTTTGGAAATCCCGATTAATAATTCATGGTACATCATGTTTCCGGAAACAATCAATCTCTATCCCTCTTCTTAGTATACCACATGTCTTTTGCAATGGCTTATCTTTAATAAACGCATCAACACATATGTACACATTCATAGAAATACATTCACAAAATCAAAACAATACAATCCCAAACCAATTCCCCCGCCCTGACGTATTTCCTCGTGCTCATGATAAACAGCAATTCAAACACAAGCAATTTCATACCTTCATCGATCTTTGAAGATCATGAATTAATGATATAGTCCGTTATTATTTGTACATCATTTGTACTTATTTCTATTCCGCATTTTTCAAGATATTTTAGATAGAAGATTCTTTAACAAATATTATTTGAAGCCCGATATCTTAGTGATTTTAATAATTAAACACGTTTTCTTTTCTACAGCGTTTTGTCAAGACGAGGCTGACTTTGAAAATGATGTTTTCTTCTTCATAGGATGCGACATGCTCATCAGTCAGGAAGATTCTTTAACGATATATAAGTTGTTGAATCCCGGATCAAAGTGAATATCTTCATTATTATTGTATTTTGTCTTTCTTTTCTGCAGCGTTTTGTCAAGACGAGAGGGACTTCGAAAATGGATTCCTCGTGTACAAGCTCGACAACGAACCGTTCTACAGCCAGACGCAACTCGTGACGGGAATCAAGCGGAAATACCGGTGCAACAAGGGCTACGTTCTCCGAGGGAGCTCGTGGTCGACGTGCATGGCAACGGGTCGGTGGTCGCACGAACCGGCAGAATGTGAAGCAAGTAAGTTCGTTAGTATGTGAGTGCGTGTGTGTGTGTGTGTGTGTGTGTGTGTGTGTGGGGGGGGGGGGGGGGGGGGGGGTAGGGGGGGGGGAGGGGGGAGGGGGGGGGGGGGGAAGGGGGAGGGGAGAATTTGAGCTATATTTGTAAAAAATGGCTTACGGTCGGTGGAAGCATATGACGCGCTAATTTCGAACCCGAGTATTGCATCCTTCTACTTATGGAGCGACTTTGAATGAAAATGCTGCAATTAGGCTATCTGACACTTTTTAAAAAGTTTCAAGAAATATTGAATTTATGGAGAGTTCTAACGTGTGTTTGTATGTATGTATGTATGTATGTGTGTGTGTGTGTGTGTGTGTGTGTGTGTGTGTGTGTGTGTGTGTGTGTGTGTGCGTGCGTGCGTGTGTGTGTGTGTGTGTGTGTGTGTGTGTGTGTGTGTGTGTGTGTGTGTGTGAGTGTGTGAGTGTGTGTGTGTGTGTGTGTGTGTGTGTGTGTGTGTGTGTGTGTGTGTGTGTGTGTGTGTGTGTGTGTGTGTGTGTGTGTGTGTGTGTGTGTGTGTGTGTGTGTCTGTCTGTTATCTTCCTTTCCGCCTTCCAGACTCCACTTGTTTTGAACAAGATCAAGTTACATAAAATAGAGAAGAGTAACATGACATTACTTTAATAAAACTATTCGCAAAATAGTTGCGAAATATAAGTGTATAATATGTATGTAATCCTTTTGTTTCATCCTTTAATTACAGTGCACATTTCGCATTCTTTTTTCGAAATGTGTTAAATCTAAGCGACAGGAAGAAAAGTCCTAATTAGGTTTTAATTAGTATATTTATTGATGAATACTTATTATATTGTTCTTAAAATCAAAATTAAAATTATTAAAATTATCAATTACTTTTGTTCAGATTACGATAAAACGAAATCGTTATCGCTGACCTAGATGGAAGAAATATTTTTAAATCGTCTACAAGTCTATGTCAAAACGTATATATCCCATCAGCAGGTCCAGATTTGTTTCCGAGGCTGAGGAAATGAAACCTTGGATTACAAATTTGTCTCATCAGGAAAAGAAAAAAGAAAAAAGATAATAACTATAAGGTGAGAGATCTGAACTCAGTTGAACTGGAATAAAAGAGACAAATAAGCACTCTTTTAAAAAGAAAACAAAAAGGACCGCGAGCCGACTGATATGACATTCAAGTTTTCAATAGTGTTCGAATCATTTCGAATTATTTCGGAAAAGGACTCAAGAAGACAAAACTAATATTTATTATGCGTTAATATCTTATTGTAATGAAAGTGAGTCAACATTCCCAAAATAATAATGTGTTGATTAATTTATGTTTCATGTTTTTTTCTGTGAAGTTATGTTATAATGGTCGTGTTTAACACGATTATGAGTTTTGTTTTATGTGCAGTGTGTACAATCTTATTCTTAAAATAAATTATGTACATTCCAGGCTATATTTTGTGTTTCTTTAAGCCATTATTACTATACAGTACTTGCATAGTGAATTCCTCTTTAAATTTACCATTCATAATACTGAGAAAGATCAATATCATATTTCAGTAAGATTTTGGTAAATGAATCATGTTCTTAGCTTGTGCAAGTCATTATACTGAGATAGATGATTATCAGATCATTAACTGATATTTGAAGATGTACAGCTGTCGTCTGCTAATTATGTTTTACCCTACCTGCTCCCAGTTGCAATGCAAATTTAATGGGTAATGCGACACATTTGGTGCGCATATCGTACATGATATGTGTTACATCTGTCATCCACTGAATGAATAGTTGGCGGCCATTGGGGCCCTCGATACATGGCAGACAATTCGATAGTAATCATACACTGTTGTAGACCACCATTTCCCGTTACATGCCGCCACCATCGTCGTTAAAGTGTTAATTAAAACGGATATCTGTACGACAATTAATTAAAGAAAACATAGCACAGTTTCCTTACCAATGTGTAGTTAGTTGTATCTTTCTTAATCGCGCTAATTGAGTCTTATCACATGTTCATGTTTCGATATGACGAGATACTATAGCGATTACTTATTGTGCTCATCATAGGGATAGTAGGCATACATGTATGCGCCCGGTTGTAGAACCGTACATGTGATCGTTTGTTGTGATTCAAAACAACTATTCACTTTCATATCTTGTATACAACGGGATCATTAATTAATGACTAAAGGAAAGTATAGATTCTATAACATTCACAGTAAACGTAATTCAGCCACTAGAAGGCGAGGAAAGCCTACTTGCCAATACAATGTGCTTTCAGTATTAGAAACTGGATCGGAGGAATAATCAGCGAAACATGAAGCAAAATCGGTACAAAATTAGAAAGTTATGGCCATGCCTGAAATTGAAACTTTTTCTTTCACAATAGACCGCTTCTGTAATGTATGCAAATAATATGCGTATGACGTAAGACTCCCCGTTGGCAAGCTTAACAATAGTAACTAGGTCCGGCAAGCTAAGTTTGCCGGAGCTTGCCGGACCTAGTTACTATTGTTAAGCTTGCCAACGGGGAGTCTGACGTCATACGCATGTTATTTGCATACAATTACCGAAGCGGTCTATTGAAGCCCTCTACCGTGTATTAGGGGGAGGAGGAGGGGGGGGGGGAGGGGGGGGGGGGAGGGGGGGGGGGTCACGTGTACGGGATCAACTACGCCATTAGTTGTATGTGCATTGTTCTCTTGAAAGTGATTTGGGGCAATTTCAAGGAAAGGGGGAGCTGTCCTGGGAGGAGTATTAGGGGTAAAAAGAGGAGGTCAGAAAGAGTCGCAATTCTTGTCTCATCAAGCAGTTGCATCGTGTCATTTACGAGCGCGTGTGTGATGACTGACCCAGTAGGGGTGGGGGCACGGGGTATAATTTGACAAAACTTAAGAGGAACATCTGTGAACAAATTCCAATGGTGTGCCCCCGAATACGCTACGCCACCTGACGTGGGGGGGGGGGGGGATGGGAAGGGGTGTTTATACGATGGATTCGCTGTATAGTGAAGGGATTGAGAATGGGGGTATTTATCATGGAAGACAAATGGGAGAGGGGCGGTCCTGGGAGGAGTAAAAAGGGTAAAAAGAGGATGGCATTACTATTATGTTCTCATCATTTTGTTTCACTCACGAGCGCGTGTGTGTGATGGTGGGCCGGTGGGAGGGCCGGGAGAGAGGAGGGGGGGGAGGGGGGGGGGGGTTATACGGCGAATGCGCCTATAGACTAGTGAAGGGGTCATAATGGGGGAAGATGGGCAGTCCTTGGAGGAGGAAGGGTACAAAGAGGATGACAGAAATAGTCGCAATTCTTTTCTTACCGTGCAGCCGTCGTCTCGTGTCACTCACGAGCGCGTGTGTGATGGCGGACCGTGAAATGTGTCTGTCATGACTGGCGAAGTCGTAATAACACTTAGAGGCGGTCGTGACCTAATACTTAAAAACCTATCTCATGAGTGTTAGAAGGTTGCAAGTTTGATACATTAGTTGCATATTATTGACGTTTAAGGACGTTATGACACTAAAATGTCATATTGTGATTATTAGGTTGCAATAACACTTAGATGCAATCATGACCTAAATACTTGAAACTTTTTATTGGTGTTAGATGTTTGTAAGTGTTATGCTTTATTTGCTCATTGTTCACGTTTATGGCATTATGACGCTGAAAATATTGTTATGATTTCATGGGATGCAAAACAAAACTCACAGGCGGTCGTGACCTCAAACTACAGTTCTTTTCATGAGTGTTTTTTGCCCTTATGCATTATTGATGTAATGTTTTCGTTTGAGGACGTTATAAAACCCCCCAAAACATATGATTTGATGAGTCGTATAACGCTTTAAGGCGGTTATGAACTAATACTCGAATCTTTTTCATGAGTATTAGAAGGTCGTAAGATGTATGTGTGTATGTAAATCGTATTATGATTTGATGGGTCCCAATAGCACTTAGTGGCGGTCGTGACCTAATACTTGAAACCTTTTCACGAATGCTAGAAGGTCGTTAACGTTATGCTTTACTTGTAGTGTGTTTAAGGACGTTATGACCCTTCAATTTCATAATACGATTCAATGGGTCGTAATACTACTTAAAGGCGGTCGACACGATTGAAAAAAACAAAAACTTTTCTCCCTATAAAACTGATATTTATTTTGTCCCACTTATCATTATATGCCCACATACTGATACATTTAATGTGCATCGTATAGAGGGCTGCGTTGATGGTAATTCAATATTTGTATGCTTATTTTTGTTTCATCTTACAGAGGGCTGCGTAATGTTACGGAAGAAGGAGAACAACATCGCATACGTTGGGTACACGAGAGACAGAGGGTCAGATGGACGATATCCACACGGGACATCGGGTCAGGTGAGTAAAACTACTGGGCCCCGTTGCAGAAAGATATGCAATCGATTGTAAAGTTGCAATTAATTGTAAGTCCGATCACGTGACTAAATGCGCTTATCTGATTGGTCCAAATGCGCAGTATTTCTGACTTGCAATTAATTGCAACTTTACAATCGATTGCATCTCTTTTTGCAGTTCCAACAGTAAATCAAGTAGATACTCCATGGTCCCGTGGATCAATCGATCGTGCGATTAATCAGCCGATCATATTCTCAATGGGTTTGTCGTATTAATATAATTGATCGATCGTACAATCAAGCAATAAAATATAATATGCCGAATATGTGCTTTTATAAAGGCTATTATTAAGCACACGTTTGTAATTATATTGATTTATTAACATATATATGTATTATAATATGTGTTTTAACACTCCTCTCAATAACAGATCATTGCCTTGAAAAACAACACATTATACGCCATGTGAAATAAAATGGATAAATCTGATCGATTTCGCTCACGATACAATCGGGTCCATTTGGCACAAGGAGGTGATTTTGATCGCTCGGTGCGCAAAGTTACACCGTTGGTATTAAATGAGACGATTAAATATCCCTGTAATCTTTCCTGATCGCGGTTATGCGGGCACTTTGTGTCCGGTCCGCGGTCGGATCAAGAGACGATTACATTAAACTTGTGACCCATTTATTTTAAATCGTCATAACCACACATTCCTCAATACCGGACACCCATTAATTACCGGCCTTGCATTGACCAAAATTGGCTGACCAATTAAACATCATGATTTGTCTATGAGGTGCACGTTTCTATACAACACAAAGGTAATCCGGTTTACACGTAATCCAGTATACGCCAAACCATGTGTTTGGCGCCCGTGTCTAATTTTATACCACGTGATCGAGGTGGAATGACCATTACATTCTTGTTCTGCAACGAAAGAGGGCGATAATCCTCAAACAAAAACTGTCCGAGACTCGATGTGCGTATTGTAATTCTTTAATACGTAGACGCAGTTATCATTTATTCTTTTTAAAAAAAATGTTTTTAACTGCAGCCTGGCCTGGTTTCTAATTATTCTGTTTCTTTATTGTATGTTTGAAATGTTCTCGAATGTTATATTTTGTCATGTGTTCATTTAATATGTATCTGTTATACGTATAACGCATGGGAGATAGGTAAACCACAATGTCACCTTTGAATCGTTTTTACGAATGGATGAAAATAGAAAAAGAATGTACATTTCGAATAAGGACATAGGAAACATGTACATAAATAAAATGAAGGTAAAACAATATATGTAATTTACATTCATATATACAATATGACAAGAACAAATTTACAAGCAATACCTTGTACAGTTTGGGATTGAGGATCATGGAACTAGTTAGTTCATTTACCTAATATCACGCAGACAGGCATACAAAACATTATTATTCATTGTAAAATTGATCTACACGTACCCGTTTCGAAACAACCATGCTTCCCTTGCGACAATAAACCAATTTAAAATCAAGTCTCGTATGCGCGAGACACAGATTCGCAGTAAGATTACGAAGTTTCAAGTTCCAAATGTTCAAGTTTTTATAGAAGTGAGCCAGCCAAAGTAAGATATCAGGAGGTTTATTTACGGATTATCCCGCAAACAATCATGATAACGCATGTACATGATTTATTGTTACGTTACATTTGGTTTTACCTTCGAAATAACCATGATATCCTTGCGACTGTAAACCAGTTTCAAAATAGATATTTTATTTGTGATACATAAATTTGAGATTAACATAAATCATGAAACGTTCATGGTGATTTTGATCAACCTCCAAAATCTCTGGTAATTAAGCAAAAACGCGATTTCGTACAAAATTTCGTGTACAGAACTTATGGTGACGGCTCAAAGATGACATCACAATTGGCGGGAAGTATGGAAGCGTATCCCGGTCAGTCATCACAGTTCAAACAGTTACATCTCTCTTTTTTTGTATCGATAATGCCCAATTTGTGTTAGTGATAGTACTTCTAGGATATCAGATGTTTCAACAACAAAATTCTAGAGTGGAATTCCACTTTAACAACCGATTTCCGATTGACTCAGTGCGACATCACATTATGGAAGGATTGGGAAAACAATTATACAGCAGATACCGATCTCCGAAAGGTACGCTTAATTCTACTAATTAACCGTGTCAGGGGGTATTTCGCGCTGACATTTCGAGTTTCATTGTTTCATTTTTGCTGAATTCAAACGAAAGTAGGTATCTGATGTATTAAAGGCTCCTGATCTTGAGATAAGGCTAGATTTTTAAGGGGTCACATCCATTTTTAATTAATCAAAGCTCGCAAGTATTTATAATATTTTTAATTGTACATTCATGTGGTAAGGGTGTAACCTGTTTCGATATAAATCGAAATACATAGTATAATCCCAAGCCCTCGACTAACAATGTACTCAACTTCATTAAGTTTCATAATATATACTAACTATAATTAAAATGAAAATAATACTACTACTAATAATAATAATAATGATAATAATAATAAGAATAATAAGAATAATAATAATGATAATAATAATAATAATGCAGTAAAAAAAAAAATAATAATAATAATAATAATAAAAATAAAAATGTTTATTATTATTACCATTATCATCATACGTAGTAGTATCATTATCATAGTCATTGTTATTATCACGTTAGACGTTTTAAGTCAGTAATTAAGTAATTCAATAAATCGTCTTATCATCACACACAAGTACGACTGCTCATCCCGTTATCTTCACGTGTGACACAGCCATAACGGCGTCGACGACATAATTTAGCTGAGGGGAATAGTCTGTCGGGCCGGATATTGTGAGGATGGGCTGAGCCTGAAGGTGTGAATCCCTAAGTCACAGGAAGCAATTGAATTACGTAATTAGCAATGTAGGTCAGAATTTGTTTGGCGTTCGCATCGTCATTCGCTGAGGATTATGTCTGTGAGATACCGACATCCTGAGGATGATCTAATGTCATACCGATGTCTTCGTTCCGAAGCGGAATAATTAAAGCTAATGTGCGCGGAGTACTTGCAAAATAACGTCACTCATAAATAAATGTCCTCACGCACGCACGCACGCACGCACACATGTACGCGCAAACACACACACACACGCGCGCACACACGCACAAACACACACACACACACACACACACACACACACACACACACACACACACACACACACACACAGACCCAAACACACACACACACATACACATACATTCACATACTTTTTCTTTATTGTACAATAAAATTCTTTTGAATGTGGTCCTTCCTCACAGGTCGCTCCATTAGTAGAAGGAAGCAACCTACAGTACCGTACATGCATGAAATACACCTTTTCAGCTACAGCTGTGAAGGGATCTCTACTGTTCTCCAATAAAATGTTCATATCAAATGACATGACTACCAAACAATGCTCCGTATGCATAAAAACAAGCAATTGCTTGTGCTAGCCTTTTGCTTGAATCGGTATGCATAAAAACAAGCAATTGCTTGCAAGCAAAAGCATTTGCTTACAAGCACACGCAATTGCTTACTGATCGTAAGCAAATGCTTACCAAACAAGCAATTGCTTAAAACCGTATGCATAAAACGAACCTTTTACTTGTCTTGATAAGCAATTGCTTGCGTTTTTTCAAGCACATCCAGACCAGCTTGAGCTCTTGCTTACTTAGGGCATTCGCGTTTAAGGATCAATTTTTCGTACCGTTTCAGGATGATTTCAAGCTCCATATTCCAGAGGTTATGTTGTGATCAAATTCCTGTTATTTTAGACTTTTTACGGCAATTTTTGTCCATCGATCTGCACAGAAACCCCCCTGATGCTCCGCGCTGTTTCCCCCCTATTTGCCTAATAAAAAATACTGCTGCCAGGTCGGGCACGAAGCGTTGTTGCCCTGCAGTGCGATGTTCGCACAACCGTAACGATCCTTTGTCCAACACGTAAGCAATTGCTTGGCAGTGCAAGCAAAAGGTTTGAGCACAAGCAAAGGCTTGTGCATACGAATTTAAGCAATTGCTTGAACTTGATCTTTTGCTTGACAAGCTCTTGCTTGTGCTTACAGCATTTGCTTATAAGCAATTGCTTGTTTTTATGCATACGGCCCATTGTCACAGATCCCACTCTACTCTAACCACACCTCGAATTTGTTTCATTTTGATTTGAATTATTCAAATACGTATAAACATACTAATATAAATTTACTTCATATACATATTCAGCTGTCATATCGCGTTTGCATAATATAGTAGGATTTCGTCTTATCATACTTTGGAGATACATATCTGTCAACATGATGTATGATACAGCATGATGAAGCTCCTTCGACGCTGTATACCACGTGTATACCACCCCATCATGCATTATGAACAGGCTAATCGTTCGTACCATTATCATAACTCGTTTGCAAAAGGATTAACAGGTTAATGTAATTATAAGTGATGTTTCCCTTGGTGTGATGTTTCCCTTGGACCCCAGGTAAACCGGTCACATGGATAATGTTTCATTGTTAAGGAGAAACAGCTCTCTGCTGATTGATTGCATCTATTTGTACACACCTCGAACATTCAACAGGACAATTGATCCGCTTCGAGTTTCACGAGCCATGTAATTGTTATCCCAACGAAGTTTCCGAGTCCTGCACCAGGGGTGCACCAGGGGTGCACCTGTAACTTGAAGGGGATGTAGGAGGGCACGGAGGAAGTCTGCCCCTCAATGACCCATGTATGGAAATAAATAGAGAAATAGATAACACCCTTTCGATATGTTTGAATCCTGGATTTTCATTATTTCCCACCCTTATATATTAAAGTGTGAGTACCCCTAATCGTGTATAGATTCATTTGTTGACAATTTGGCATCAGATTCCCTCAATTCCAAACTATTAACATGATTTCATGAATTAATTTCACCCTGGCATTTCACCATCATTCTTCATGTAAATTCTCTTTTGTCCCAAATATTCTACAAAGAATTTGCAATCCAGGCAGGGCAAGGATATCACGAGTATATGACGGGTGATGGTTGTCTTCAATTGCATTTTATACCAATGCATACGAACATCACCCAAGTAACGGATATGGCATCCGTCTGGATGTAAAGAGACGCTTGGTGCAGAAAAGACACGAACGAACAAACAAACAAGCCAGTTAAAATGATCAGTTGATATGAATAATAAAATACATTTCTTATTTCTCCCCTCCTTGCAGGTGTTTTGTGATGCAGGGAAGATCCTGGTGGCAGGGAATGGGTTCACGGAGTGCGTGGCGGGCCAGTGGATGCCCCTCATCCCGCTGTGCTACGATATCGACGTCGTCGCACCAGGACGAGGTAAGATTCAAGTTCAACCCCTTTAGAGGCCCGTTATGGATTTCAGAAGCCACCCAACATAATAGAATATAACGCTAACTCTCGCTTGTTGGTGTACAAACATAATTATAAGGTCAATCAAGCAGTGGAAGTGAAGATGTACAAATGATTTTAAGCCGACTGTCCAGAGATAAACATTTTGTTCTTCATAATTCTGAATTCCAAACAAATGGTGCCCGTCTACAAATTTCCAACATCCCCTTCAAGTGTGAAATGAGAATAAACATTGAGATAATCATAATAATATTTCCTTCATATTTTGTTATTAAATCAGATTATTACTGTCCAGTGTCATACATCTGCGCTGGATGGTTGACCACCGACATGGGGATGAGTCACACTGCAAAGGATGTCGGTTCGCACACCCCACTATTTAATACCACGAATTGGAGCAAAAGCGGAATATTTGTATGAGCATGTGTGTTTATGATATTCATGCTATGCCCTTCCTTCATATTCCGATGATATCAGATGAATACTGTCCGGTGCCGTATATCTGGGCTGGACAGCTGACCACCAACATGGAGGTGGGCCACATCGCTAACGGTGTCGAGGTGGAGTTCGAGTGTCTTCCATTCGCCGAGAGGGCATCGCCGTCGCCGATCAGATGCGTGAGCGGTCAGTGGGAGCCGCAAGAGCCGACCTGTATACCAAGTGAGTCCCTCCTGTCCACTGTGTAATAATTATTGTTAACCCGTTCCGTACTTTAGTTTGTGTTCCCCATAAAGATTTAATACAGCGCCTATAATATTCACGTAGGGAATGCCTGGGGCAAGGCATTGTGTTATAATAAAGAGTGTAAAGTGGCATACAAGCATTCCGACTTCGGGCTAACTTTGGGGAGGGGGGGGGGGCAATTTCCGGGAAAGGCCCCCATTTGGGGGCCCTGATGTTACCTAGGAGGAATCTACTGTTACACAAATGATAGGCACAAGGTCTGTTTTATGTAAGCTTGCATCTATGAAATCAGAAGTAGACGGACATTATTTTGTCAGATCTCAAAAGAGGACAAAGTAAGAACAAAACGTGTTATTGTTCTGTATCTATTTTTAAAAACTTCTATAAATTCGTGTTCTTGTGATGTGTGGATAATAATGAAGTTTTATCCGGTGCCTATATGAATTTCTTCTTCTTGCTCATAGAACCCTGTGCGATGCCACCACTAACAAGGTTTTTTACATATTTTTTTTTATAGTCAACGAACCGGTCAACGCTGTCATCATAGTATATTCAAAACCTTACTCTTAAAGTTCATTTAAATTAGTCTTATCTTTTTTACAAATAAATTGCCGCATTCGTTTGATGAAAATAAACTAGTGATTGTATGCTGTTTGTTACCTTGCTTCACAGAACACTGTGCGATGCCACCACTAACGCGAGGTCTTCGGATAATCAACGAGCCGGCCAACGCTGTAATCCCACACAGTCAGAACCTGACGCTAGAATGTTCAACGGCTCTCATCCTAGATGGGCCTCCACAGGTAAGTTGTTATTGAAGGTTTCTATGCCTTATTTATTTTCTAAAACCTTGTGTAAAATAACAGAAAGAAATTGCAGTTACTAGCATTGGCATTTTTTTCTGTCAGTGATGAAATTATTGCGCAAATACATGTTCGAAGAAAACGTTGTGTTAGAAAATTTATACTTACGATTGTCTTTGTCAAATGAGCATTGGTAACACTCAACATCTTTGAAATATACTACCAACAGAAATGTTCATCTATTTACGTCATTGAATGCTTTCTTACTATTCTAGATAACATGTTGGTATGGCGACTGGGCGGGCAGCATACCGACCTGCGACAAACCAAAGACCCCAGCCCCACCAACAACACAAGGCCCCACTACTATTGCCATGACAACCACAACAGAGGAACCACGATCACTTCTTCCTATATGTAAGTCTACTTTTCTTTTTCCTTTTTTTTTTTTTTGGGGGGGGGGGGGAAATTAATGCATTGCTAAGAATGTATTGGCCTTTTTCTTTACACTTTTGCAAGGAAACACATACATGTGGTCCACCCTTAACCCCTTGACTACGGGAACCGGGTGGGTTGTGTACCACAACGTCTATGGGGATTTCAGAAACTCCAAGGGATCTGGATTACCATGGCGATTAATGACTGAACATGCTGAATGCGAAAATTTATGGTACGCCACGTGGAATTTCCTTTCCTGGAGGTCTATTAAAAGGACCCACTCGTCGTTCTCTTTTAGAAAGCACGCATCTTTTGTGACTGCATATCCATGAACCATATTCACCTTTAGCAGGTAATGATTTTAGGTATGGTGTTTGTTTGTTTAATCTCAAGCGAGACTAGATGTATTTAGTGTTAGGTAGGTTACAAGGCGAACACTTAATACTGACATAATTCATTCAGAATAAATCCGAAGTTCATGTTGAAAGTTATTATTGAAAATGACGTATCTTAATTTTTAAGTTTTTTCAGATTATATTTTGTCAGTACCTAATGAAGATGGTCAGAAGTTGTAGAGACACGTCGTGTACGATACACGGCGAACTAGCAAATTACATGATTGATAAACAATAAATCCGAAGGCTGTGCAATTGATTGCAATTATATTTGTAACCACCATCTTAATTATTCAAGGGTATTTTTAATTATAGTTGTGCAGTACCTAGACTGAGGATTACAGACAGTGCCAAAAGCCTGGTAATATTGGTCAGAATATACGTGGTCGGTTACATGGCGAACCAGCGAATTACACAATTAATTAGCAATAAATGTACTTATGAAAAAAAAAACAATTGTATTGTTCAAATTTTATATTTGCAGTACCTGGTGAAGATTACAGGCAGTGCGGAAAGGCTGGAGATATCGGTCAGAAGCTGCGTGGTCGGGTCGTGGGAGGTTACGAGGCGAACGAGGCAGCGTGGCCATGGCAGGCGGCTATCTACTGGCAGCGGGCAGATGGCTCGGTAAGAATGATCACATTTGTCATTTTAAAATATATATGTGTTGTGAAACGGTTGAATTTGTCCCTGACTCCCAATCATGCGGTCCCGAGTTCGAGACCATATTGATGGCGCGGTTTGTATGTCCTTCGGCAAGATATTTCTTCTATTTCTTCTATGGAGTTGAGGAGTTGCGTAAGATAATTGTGAGGGTTCGAACTAATCTACAATGACCAGGGCCTTGTTTCATAAAACATTTTCAATTGTTGTAAGTGTCCAATTATTGTAACTACCATGGCAACAGCTGCAATGCTCCATGCTGATTGGCTGTTGACCTATTAGTTACAATAATTTGACACTTACAACAATTGCAAAGTTTTATGAAACGGGGCCCAGTGGTATATAGTAAAAACTGTTAGCCCCTGAAATTATTCTGGCATAATTTGTGTGTGCATTAATGATAATTATAATAATAATAATAACAACATAATAATTTTGACTACAGTATCATCAATCTTTTAACCGTATTGCTCGATCAAAGTAGATTACTTGAGTACACAATATAAACCACACTTGTGTCGTTTTACAAGGGGGATTTTGTTCGTTTCCCTCTTGGTTATTGGACGAAAGTTTTCACTTAAACCAAAGAGGAAAAGTAGGACTACCCCCTCTGCCGACGGAAGTTGTGTCGTCCTTCTGTTATCCCAGGGTATTTGCGGTGCATGCGGTTTCGAATCGAGCCGAATTGGACGGGAAACAGGAGTACATTTCCCTACCCCTAAGATATATATATTTGCCCCTGCGGAAAATGAAGATTTCATTGGTCAATTTTCCGATTAATTACGGAATTCGCTAATCCAGCGAAGCCCCTAGAGATAGGAAGTGCCGATAAACGAGAAAGTCTAGCCTCATTTTTGTTTTACGAGGTACAACTATATGTTGCCAACTTCTGTGTCCTGTAGAAGTCATTCAGTCAGTCATTCAGAGAAAGATCAGAACGCATGATACAGTGATGTGTATATTCAACAAGAAATGACGGGGTACGGGGAGGTGGGGGGGGGGGGGGAGGGGGGGCTAACCCATTCACTTTTTAGCATTATAGTGCATTGACTCCCCTGTTGAAACTTTGGCACGGGCTGCCCTCTATACTTACAATTTCCCCCCTCTTCCTGAGACCCTCCCCCGTCTTGGTTGAACCTGGCTACGTCACTACGATCAGTAACCCCTTTGTGAAGATGTCATTCGTTCAAGGGAAAATCATTAACATTAAGGTTTCATGCATTACATAACATACTTTGTGATTGTATTCTTTACCTGTCAAGTTGAATTAAGACATGGTGTGTAATTAGTTTTTTTAATTCGATATAACCAGCGATCAATCTGTTTAACCCCTTATTATCTTATCTTCATAGTGGTTTTTCTTTTGCGCCGGATCGGTGATCGACGAGGAGTGGGTGATGTCGGCCGGACACTGCTTCGGTTACGACGAGGACATCACAAGGCTACAAGTCAAACTCGGTAAGGATAATCTACAGAATTTACAACCAAACCGGCAATTGGACAAAGTATTACTCCATGTTGTAGGATTATAATAATGAAGCATGTGCACTGTTTTCGAATGCAGTTATAATATGAGCTCAAACCGTCTGATCAACAAAACAAAAAATCCGTACACTTCATAGTTGATAGTTGGTTCTTCCCATCAACTTCAATGTAATAAAGACAATAAAGACAATCAAGTTATATCATGACTTAAAATTCAAAGCAATATTCCATGTAAAATCGTCTTTGATGTATGATACATATTGATTAGTAACTGAGAGTAATGTATGTAGGCCAGAAAATAAGTAAACCTCTAAAAAATTGTTAACAACAAATACCGGCCAAGGCCGGGGTTTGGTTGAGTTGGGAATTGAGCTAGAAACACGCTGCAGCCTACAGTTCATCTTGTGTATGTTTTTTGCAGGATTTCCTTGGGAAGACCTCGATCATTAGTGACACATGGTAGGCAAGGAATATTACCTCTGTGTGACCTCCTATTGGTAGATGCATGACGGCGAATATGTAGGAACATAAATGATTGTTTGTTATAACTAAATAAATGACTAAACACGCCATGCAAGACAGAACAATACTAGCAAACACATACACAAACAAACATGCATACAAACTGATAATTCAACACTCATATATTTCATTTTACACGATCGCGCACACATGCAGACAAACAAAACCCATGACAAACTACCTTCATTTCACCTCCCACTGGTAGTTTCATGAACGAATCCAGGAAGAAGCAAAGTTTGTTATGACAAGCCACACACTTAGTAGACAATGATACAAGAAATACAAACAACAACAACTAAATAATCAAGCGAACAAACAAACAAACAAACAGGCGATGATCACATAAACAAACCAAAGCATGCATAAATTATTACACAATTACTTTTGTCATAAACAACCAGCCACCTCTCTTGCAAGCACTTTCGTGGTTGAAATAAACAAACACACGGACACACACTCGAACAATCAGCCCACACACGCACATACACACGTACATACACATACCAACATACACACATAAACAATCATACAAATACACAAACACACACGAACATTCTCCACAAAATATACACAAATAATGTATGCTTGTGTTCATAACTACAGATATCCTTCACAGGTTGCTCCATTAGTAGAAGGGCACAATGTGGGGTAGACCATTACTCTATGGGGTAGACAGAAAAATCCATCTCGTTATGGGGGTCATTTAATATTATGACGTCATACTATCCCACCCGGGTAAGAACAAAAATCGTCAAAGAACCCTCGAAACATTGGCAGATTTTTTGGACTAAATGTGGAGATGCCCTTTATTAATACCAATGTTTGGCTTATGTAGGCTTTTTACATAGGTAAAAACACAAACCCACGCACACATTCTATCCCACACACTCATAGTTATGTTAATATTGTTTTAGTAGACGTTATTATGATTATTAAATTTTGATATGCTAAGTATTTTAATACTATCTTCTTAAATTCATATTACCGATCGATGTCCAGCATTTAAATGCCCTCCAGCAAGACGTTTAATTCACATTGCAGCACCCAACGCGGTTGTTATAAAAGAGGACCTGAAAGTTGTTTTCCTTGATATGTTTGATGCGCTTTATTAGGGCAAAACATTATGCAGTAGAGTTTACTTTCACAGTATACGTATAACTGAACAGTGTTATTATTGTTTGTAATACTATCATTACAAATAATGTGTTGGCTTTATCTTCCCCAAACCCTAGGTTTGACGGACCGAATTCGGGACCAGGGCACGGACAGAGAGCAGTCGTTTTCCATCAACGGTCTCTATCTTCCAAAGCAGCACGACTTCATTGATTTCGACTACGACATCGCCCTGCTGCGCCTGGCGAGACCGGCGGTCCTGGGGCCCTACGTGAGGCCGATATGTCTGCCGCCCCCACTAACGAATCAAGAGGCAGATCCAGGTATGTCTAACCGGCTTTTCAGGTTCATATATTTTTAGGAAATACATTTTTGACAAAATATTCTGTCGTATTATTTGCATTGGAATTGTTCGATTCAAATCAAACCTTCTTTAGTAGTCCTCGTAATTATGTACAGTATGCTAGTAAATCATCAGTAATGTAGACTTTAATTGTCTACAGTGTTTTTTAAAATATGGTTTCTCTACCTGGTTGACATTATATTATTAAAGGTCGTCAGTCAGTCAGTCAGTCAGTCAGTCAGTCAGTCAGTCAGTCAGTCAGTCAGTCAGTCAGTCAATCAGTCAGTCAGTCAGTCAGTCAGTCAGTCAGTCAGTCAGTCAGTCAGTCGGTCACTTTTGATAAGGTTGAAAAGGTTTCATTAATTTCATTAACATCATGTCTCGGAAAGGTACTTCCATTACCATGACAAATATTTTCAAATGTATAATTCAAGATGATAACGAATTTAAAAGGAAACTTGTAAATATAAAAATGTTCTCATTCTAAAACAGATGTAATTAAAAACTTAAAGGAGGGAGAATTAGGAGGAAAAACAAAGAACCTCGTTTATTCATAATTTTCTTTCCTTTTTGTTATTATTTTGTTTTAAACAGAACGGTTGGTTGCCTTAAATGCGTTCGGTATGGTAACGGGCTGGGGTCACAGCAAACCTGTCGCAGTCAACAGCAGTCAGTACGCCATCTACGAGGATGTCCTTCAGCAGTTACAGGTCAGTCATGACTATTATTACCAGACTTTGAAGGTTATTCGCATTCACATTATGTTAATTGTCAGGAATCAATGTTGATTGCATCTTTAACTTCTGTCTATATATAGTGCTTACCGTATATCCGACTCCACTCCTGTAGAAAAAAAAGTGGTAGTATATGCCCCGATTTCCAGTTGGTCGAAATGCGCCGAGGATACGTAAAACAAGTCCTTCTCCATGGGAGTTTTTGGCCATGAAAAATGTATGCTCGTACTGAGAGAGTGTAATTCTTCAAATTTCGTAACGTGAATTATACCTTGTTTTGTATTCAAATGGCATGATTACTTCTAGTAAATGGTAACTACCCTCTTCTTCTCATTTTCGCAGATCCCAGTACGACCCCGCCAATCCTGCATAAACAGCCTACGAAGTGTTGGCGAAGACGAAACGCAGTTTACAATCAACATGTTTTGCGCCGGTTACAACCGGAAACCGCTGGACACGTGTTTCGGTGACTCCGGAGGTCCGCTCATGCGACACATATACCATCCCGTGGTCGGGAGAGACGGGATGCAGCGACTGCAGAAGAGATGGGTTCAAATTGGGATCGTGAGCGCGGGAAAGGGATGCGCAGTGGAGGGACAGTTTGCGTTTTACACGCATGTACCGAGAATGGTGAACTGGGTGTATTCCGTGTTAAGGGGGAACTATTCGACGACAGGGACAGAAATTATTCAAGTTTAATAAATAACATTTTTTTTAAACGACTCTTGAACTCTGATTATTATACAGTCTTCGACTTCATAGTGGTTATTTGTTCACTGCTTCCATGAATTCAAAGAAGACACAGAAGGTGCGCACCTCATGTGGAGCAGCGAAATCATTGCCGGTTCTGACTTGGATCGTCAACTTCAGAAAGCGTACTAAATTCGCTGCTTCTACAAGAAGAAAGTTATATATTTGATAATGGAGAAATATGTTGTGCATTCAGTGTTATATTAATGCTGGCCTATGGCGCAGTAATGCTGCTCACAGAACAGTAAGGCCATAGAGGCCCAAATTATCAACAGTAGGTTAAATTTGGATTAGGTTTCCAATCTGGTTTCCAAAGTTTATTTAGTCCGTGGACAAAATATAACCGGCCATAGAGAAAAGTTAGAACCTCGTGGACTAAAATAATCAAGATCATTTAAATTCAAACCATCTGAGGAGAATGTGGGCCAATAAATATGTTAAATATGATGGGCTTCATTGAAAGAATTAATAGGTCAGGGCTGAATGTAACTTTTCTGTATAAAAGCAAGCTTGCTACCAAAGACAGAACGAAAGAACGTTGACATGACGTCTCACTGATGTGGACTTGATAAGAATGGCAACATCATAAGCCGTGATGTGCTACGCCCAGTCAACAGAAGCACGGGAGATTAAATTAATTACATTGTTTGTATTTAAACTGCCCTCTGAAGCAACGGTCGAAAGGCAACGGGTATAAGCAACGTGAAAAGGGTGCGGAAGTGGATGAGACCCTGTTAAAACTGTAATGGTGGATATTTACTTTTAAAGAGGCTGTGTCGGTGAATTGTCGAATCTAGAGGGCGTCTTTGATGAATACAGATATTAGTGGATGACGCCCATAGATTGTTCCCTATTATTATATACAGCTTTTAGTGACGCCGTGTCTTCTTATCCAGGCGGGTTCGTGCGCACACGCGACACAGCCGACACTCGCGCAGCTCCCTAGCGTATGTACACTGAACAGAGCGCGTGGCTTGCGTATTAATAATGGCGCCTCCTTAGAAAGGCGCTTTGGAAAGCTCCAACTTTAACAGGACGACCCGCTCGCTTTAATGTTTGGCTAAAACGCAGACATTCGGTATCGCTGTTATGAAGTCTCCGGAACTTCGGGTAATTGGATTGCAACGATTCGTGATTGTTATCAATATCATTGAGAATAGAATCTGGTCGGTCGACTCAATTCAAAATGTATGTCTTCTTGTTTTACTTGTAAGGGTGTGTGTTGTGCCGAAAATTTTGTCCGAAATTGGGGAATAACACTGTTAATAACGATATTTACCCCTTTGTTTGTATTCCTTTCGAGAAGGTCAGGTCTGCCTGTGAGAAACTTGACGATTTTTTTTTTGTCGCTTTCGATCAATTATGAATATTTTTCGGGACAGTCATTTATTGTCACCATTAGAGAGATGCAAGCCAAGGTTTAAAAACTCATAAAATAAATGCAACCTGCATGGGCTTCGAAAAACACCCGATAATGCAACCCAGGGTTCGAACCCACTCTATATACGCAGCATATAATTATTTCGGTAATTTAATACAGGGCCTGCTGATTGAGCAGAGTTCGTCACGTGACTGAAGTGGCAGCATGTGTTAAGCCCAACACACACAGAGCCGACTCGGCCCGATCCGACTGTTTTTTTCAGTCGGATCCGCCCAGTATGCGTTGCCTCCGATTTCGCCACTCAGGAGCCAGTCGGAAGTCAGTCGAGGCCGGTTTCAAAAATGTTGAATCGGCTCCGACAGAGAAAAACCGACTCTAGCATGACTAAAAATCAGTCGGATCGGATCGAGTCGGCTCGGTGTGCGTTGGGCTTTAAGAATATCAAACTAACACTGTTATAGTTCCTTTATCACTATAGACACGCTAGAGTTTGACAAAGTACGAGGCATTGGTTGCAAGTTACTGCTGTGTTTATCATGCACAAATTGTAATAAATCTTGTAATAATTATTCTTTGTGCTTACTGACTGACAAGGTTTATGTATATGCGTGTTGTAAAAACAAAACTCAACTTAAATATTTAGCAAAATAATCCTCAGGTAAATATAATAATGCCGATATAAATATTGCCGATAAAAAAGTTAGTTTTATTTTCGTCAACTGTTTTTGAACGAACCACTCCTATATAGCATTGGTTTCAGATGGAAAGCTGGACAAACAGAATGTCTATGTCTTTATTCTGTATAATGTATGATCATGATTTACAATGGGAGTATGATGTGAATGTAATATTTGTTTTATACCGTGTATTTTGCTATTTATGAATTCAAAGAAATTGTATAATATTGACCTAAGAGAAAAGAAATTGTATGCATAATGATTTTAAATATATGCCGATGTATGTATAAATAACTATTACAAATTGTGTACATTATTGAAATCCGTCAACTCATATTGATTTGGCATTTCTGGAGGAGTATGTTGATGTGTAAGCAATACTGTATACAAGACGATAATGTGTATCAATACTGTTTTGCGGCTAGTCAGCCCAGTTTTCGGTCAGTTGAATTTTCGGCCATGTGAGTTTTTGGCCGTTGGTGATAAATTGTATTGTCAAGAAATCCTTCACCAAACTTGCACCATTTCACAATCACTATTTCATTAAGTAGGTGCAATGGGTGTTCATGGTTACCTCAGATACTCGTTGATTCAATACAGTGTGACAATATAATCCATATCCCTCCATGAAACCCTGCTAGCTTACTTGTAATTTAAAAGGTACCACCACCCAAAAATAATATTCTTGTAAATGAAAGGTAACATCTTTAGTATTCCATTCCATCAACAAGTTCACAAAAATATGTTTCCAGAAAAAAAGATATAATTGGAAAACGCATCACCATTCTAAAGCATGCGTTCATGGGTCTGCATGTACGAGACTACTTTGTCCAGAGCGAACGAATCGCCCGAGATTCTATTGTATCCAAACGTACGCGTGAATAGCATTGGCGCACTCGCAAATGTTTGGCCCGTACGGAAACAGGAAATAGTAGTGGTTCCGTAAGTGGTGGAAATTAATTGCTTTGTTTATGAATTACACAACCCTTTGCAAAATGTTGGGTATCTATTTGATATCACAAAACGGTACCAAAACATATAATAATGTGTTGTTCTTTGCCTGGTGGTCCCCTTTAAGCCTCTGATGAATGATAGGCACCAAGAAACCAAGAGGTTCCAGAGTTAACAACCAGAGTTAACAACGTTTTTATCTCTTGTAGAAACTACATTTAAGTAAAGATACAGACCACAAAAGATCATTAATTCTAACATAAGACCTTACTTTACAACAAAACAACGGCTAAGCTGAAATATACATATAGCATTTGTCTAACTAGTAATCTAGTTAGAATTTATGAAATATACATCCGGGTTCTAATGATGTAACCTGTTTTGTTCATATATGTGTGTGTAACTTTTCAGTCTGTTGATTTTTGACGAAATGTGTTTATAAACTTTTTTGTAGTCATTCAATATAGTATTGTATCAATATTCTCGGGCTTGCGTCATTGTTCATGATCTACATTACAATATACATTCGTACAAATTGTATTCTGGGTGGTGTTTTACAAAGATTCAAGTTTGACCTTAACTTTAAGTTGGACCTAACTATAATGAAATCGCGTTAGTTCTTTGTAAAACTGTTGAAA
The DNA here is from genome assembly GCA_037951105.1 of Echinarachnius parma. Classification (NCBI taxonomy): domain Eukaryota; kingdom Metazoa; phylum Echinodermata; class Echinoidea; order Clypeasteroida; family Echinarachniidae; genus Echinarachnius; species Echinarachnius parma. The sequence goes on along the minus strand of JBAMJV010001392.1, from coordinate 51,244 downwards.
TATTTCTTTTTAAAAAGCATACATCTTGATTAAAAATAAGTAATAGGCCTAGTGTGTATTATCAAGGAGCCTTGATGTTATTGATATACATGTTTGTTGGAAGTCTCAAATAGTTGCATTGTTTTGCTTTTGAATATGTTTTATTCCAAGGCTACAAATGGTTTTACATAATTTTAAGGTCCAACTTAGAGTTAAGTTCAACTTATAATCTTTGTGAAACACCCCTGCTCTCAGTATACCGCTTTTATCACACAATACTTCAAAACAAAAATAATTATGTATTGTACAATCATATACCGATGTGCACTGACAAACTTAAAATAAACATCAATATTATTTTATTTGTATATTTATGACATTACCTTTATTATCAAATAGAATGTTATATATGTTGTAACTATGATAAGAACTATGATAATTGACGATTGAGGATTATATCAATATTACCCACCATGTCCCACCATGTCAACACCCCTACACCGAAAACGCATCATTTATGGTCTGAATGTGTCAACAAAAGTTTGACAAGCCTGTTATATAATAATGAAGTACGTTATACAGTTATTTATAGGTTGTTGTATTTTTCCTGTACATTGTCTTATAATTATTCGTATTGTATAATAAAATCCATGAATAACATTAACATGTAATTTTGTGCGTGATGTTCGTATTTGCTTTTCGCATTATTGTAGAGAAGTAGATATGTATAATGATTATATCAATGTACTAGGTTTGGGAGAAGAATCGAGGAAATAATATGAGGGTTTCGATTGTAAATCCACAACGTGGAATGGTACATGCTGACGTCACGATAAAGCTCCGCCCATACGTTCATTACACGTTCACTATACGCGTCCTCTAATTGAGGACAACGCCAAAACAGTCAAATCCGTGTCGCCGTCACCTGGAGCACGGGTAGTGAACGTGGGGGCAAAGTCTTATCGTGACGACAACGCGTTCCAGTTTTGCAATCAGAATATCTTCCGTAGGTTGTTGTAACGATAAGTGCTATTTCTCTTTAATGGGAAGAATAAATGAATGATCATTTTTAAAATTTTGTATAAATAAATAAATTGATACAAAACACATAAATACATTAATACAAAAATAAATAAAGAAGCAATTAATCATTTAAATAAATCAAAATATACATACGTAGATAGATCAATAAGTTGCATAATACATAAATGAATAAACATCAGTAAAAACATAAATAAGTGAATTAACAAACACATACAAAAACATAAATAAACAAATTAATAAAGGCCCATTGCAATATTTATGCATTGTTGCTTTGTTGGGAGTGGTGGTGATGTTACTGTCAGTGGTGGTAGCGTTGTTGGCAGTGTTGATGTGTTAGTGCTAGGGTTGGCCCGATTGTTGTTCATGTTAGTGATGGCTGTTGTAAGAATTGCTTATATGAAAACGTTCTCCATCATTCTCAACCGAATCCAAATCTTGACAATAACAATGTCGCTAATGTCACAATATGTTTGGGTTTTTTTTAGATTAAAGAAAGTTAGAATATCATCGAAGTACTAGCAATTATTATTTGCACTTATTTGCTTGTTCATTCGAATAATTATCTGTGTTTGTTCTCATGTAATCACACGGGAAGAACATATTCAGGTAAAGTATGAATTATTATGTTAATGGGGAAATAGGTTTGTAACCATTCACGTTTTTACCTAAGTCACCGTGCACTTGAGACAAAACTAGAAACAAAGTCATCTCGGTTTTGGGTTTGTAATACATGTAATAAATCAGTTGTGGCGTCCTGAAATTGAGAGCAATTAGTGTTCCTGAAAGTACTATTCATTATTACATCTGTCACACAAAAAGCACATACATGATCGGTGATTTATTGCTCCACTTGAGGAAAGTTTTGAAAGATAAAAACAAATTTAACAGTACAAATTAATTGGAATTCATATTATTCCCTGAAGTACTAGCCATAAAATCTGCTGACAATTTTCAACACAACCACTCTTGCACCGGCGCCTGCTGAGTGCAGTGCCGCATTCGTATCTGCCGAAAATGTTCAGATTATCAGTCGGGCAGAAAAGTCTCTCTTCGATCGTTTCATCCTACATGACAAGCACTGGCTTGAAGATTTAAAATGGCGACGAAGCAACATGTTTTATTAAGTACCTTCAGTGTGTGCATAGTTTGTTTAATCGTGACAGCGATCACTCCCGAGGCGGTTGAACATGGCGTGAGATGCAGCTCGGAAGACATCATTACTTCTTGTAACTTCACCAGGAGTCTGCAAGAAGATGACATCCTGGTGTGGAGACTTGCAAACGGCACCGATTTCATCGAATACCTATGCGTGGTATACAATGGTGACCTGATAATTGGTTCGGGATCGTCCATAAAGTTCATAATAACCCGAAACAGTGTGACCTTCTACACGATGCCGATGGGTTCAAGCGACGGTGACATCGAGATCTCCCAAATTCTAATTTTCGATCGATCCGGATCCATCGTCCAGTCAGGGATGTTTGACAGCAGCCGCAAGGAAAATGCGCAAACAAACGCGAATACGTCTTCTAGACCCTCCTGTCTTGCATATAGTTCTGCTGCTGACCAGATGACTTCACGTAAAGCCGACATTGTCCATGTTGTCAGCACTGAACCAATACCTATCACATCGGAAGTATCGAGCTCGAGTTTGGGATACCATAGTAGCGAAGGCCTTCCCGCATCTGAGGTTATTACGGTGAGCACGAGCGCCCTCTATCCTACCAAATATTCTCTGATGTCCAGCGGTGCTGCTTCAACAAATGGTAGAGCGTTCAAGTCCCATATGCCGATGATTATGATGGTTATAAGCATCGGCTTAGTTTTTTGGAGTGCCGTGGTCCTAGCTTTCGTCAAGTTTTATATAAAATTGGGTCGCAGGCCGAGGGAAAGGGAGCCTCGATCGAATACCTACAGTTTCCTTGATCCACCCCCTAGATCCCAATCCAATGACAACCCAGTGTCTGCTATAATGATGACTCACATTAGACCTCAAATGGCAACACAGGCTGTGGGTCTTAGTATGCTTCCGCGTGATGAATTGGATACAGCTGCAGGCATGTATGCGGACATGCGTTCCCCGCGTCAAGGAACTTCGGACAGTTTGACAAAGACGCCAAGTCAGCAGATTTCCTTAAACTTTGCAAACGGCAATCGCACTTACACTTCATACGTCGAGCATCGCCCATGCAGTACATACGATCCTTGTCAATTCAATTCATACGCCACACTCCCGTACACTTCAGACAACACAGGTCCGAAGTCTACATGCGGCATTTATTCCCGCAGGTCAGACGACACTCGCCCTAACTCTACGCGAATCGACTGTTCCCGCGCTCTAGACGACACTTGTCCGGACTCTACACGCGACAATGGTCGATACCCTTCAGACGAAACTTGTCCTAACTCTCCATGTATCTATCATCCCAGTGTTCCTGACGACACTAGTCCGGAATCTACTCTCGGCAATTGGCCATTCATTCCAGACGACACTCGTCACGACTCTACACGCGACAACTATCAACACACTCTAGACGACACTCGTCCGGACTCTACACGCGACAATTATCGATACCCTTCAGACGTCACTTGTCCTGACTCTACACGTAACACTAATTCCCTTGTTCACGACGACACTAGTCCGGACTCTACACTCGGTAATTGGCCATTCACTACAGACGACACTCGTCACGTTTCTACGCGCGACAATAGTCGACACACTTTAGACAAAATTAGTCGGAACTCTACACGAGACAATTGTAGGTACACTTCAGACGACACTCGTCCGAATCATACACGTGTCGTTTGTCCCCGCGCTCCAGACAACATTAGTCCTGTCTCTACAGGCGACAACTTTCCACCCATTTTAAACGACACCAGTCCAAACCCTGTACGCGATAATTGTCAATACATTCCAGACAACTCTATTCAGAACTCTATACGCGACAACTGTTCTCACACTTCAGACAATACTCGTCCGAAGTATACAAATGACGATTGTCCCCGCGCCCTAGACAACACTAGTCTGGACTCCACACTCGACAATGGTCAATACACTTCATACGACACTTGTCCTAAATTTACAACGTAACAATCATCCCCGTGTTCCTGACTACACAAGTCCAGACTCTACTCTCGGCAATTGGCCATTCACTCCAGACGACACTCGTCACGACTCTACACGCGACAACTATCAACACACTCTAGACGACACTCGTCCGGATTCTACACGCGACAATTGTCGATACCCTTCAGACGTCACTTGTCCTGACTCTACACGTAACACTAATTCCCTTGTTCATGACGACACTAGTCAGGACTCTACACTCGGTAATTGGCCATTCACTACAGACGAGACTCGTCACGACTCTACACGCGACAATACTGAATAGTCGACACACTTTAGACAAAATTAGTCGGAACTCTACACGCGACAATTGTCTACACACATCAGACAACACTCGTCACGACTTTTCACACAGTTGTCGATACACTCAGGACAACTCTATTCTGAACTCTACACGCAACATTTGTCGATAAACTTTAGATGACACTCGACCGAAATATTCACAATGTCGATTTTCCCCGCGCTCCAGACGACACTGGTCAGGACTCAACACGTGACAATTTCCGATATACTTCAGACAACATTAGTCCAGAATGTACACGCGACTGTTATCGATACACTTCATACGACACTTCTCAAAACTCTACACGCGATTATTGTCAATACACTTCAGACAACGCTTGTTCAAACTCTACACGCGACAATTGTCCACACACTTCAGACGACACTCGTCACATTTCTACACACAAATGTCTATACGTTCAGGCCCACTATATTCAGAACTCTACACGCAACAATAATTGTTGATACACTTTAGAATACACTTGGCCGACACGCGATAAATGTCGATACACTTTCCATGTTTGCTCATTACTCGGCAATATAACTTCCATTTTAAAAAATTTTAAAATTATAAATTTCACACAATACTCAGTAGACAACTAGACATATCAGATGACAACAATACACATTGTATCAACCATTCATCACTGTTTGCACACGTCAACAAAGTAACTAGATCCCTTTAAGGTTTATGTTTAAGGGGGAGGGGGGGGGGGTAGGGGGTAGGGTAATGTAATTGAAAACAGAATGTGTGATTTTTTTTTAACTCTGTATGTTTATATATGTATACCATCATTTTAATAGGACCCCGTGGAAGAACAGAACCATCGTGTTGATGGTTCTGAAACGGGCTATCCTCCCGATATAATTTTCTTATAATATGCAACATACTATTTATTATTTTATGACTCTGTAATTTGAATATTGTTAACATCTTTGTATATTGTTTTATGATGAATGTTATGACTTTTGTTGTATTTTTAATTCGGAAATAAAAACAAACAAACAAATGTTACACTCTTTACATTCACATTATTTTCTTATGTTATTATATTTCACTTTGTCGGGTAAAAGGGTAAATATTTGTTACAGTTTTAGTAAGATGGGGTTTTAAAAGTGTTGTTAAGCATAACGCTCACAGTTCTATTAGTGTTAGCTTGATAAATAATTTAGTTTTTTGCATAATAGAATACAGAACACGCTAAATATGCAATGTAGACATTCATCAATGTATTTTTATTCAGAGTATGATACAATGTTAGGAAATAAATATAATAGCAAACATTATAGTTCAACATTACATACATGTACATAATTATTCCTTGTCCCGCACAATAGTGATGTACATGGAGAACGTAACACAAGTGAAGGCAACATAGTCATGTTCTAGTGCAATTTATAATACAACCATTATAATAAACAATTAATTGATCTTATGTCTTGCCGCAATGAAAGGTTATGCTGTAGGTGGGGTCCCCAAACAGTTGCTTTTGTTTTACACCTTTTTGAGGCTGTACCGACAATCATTATTCTAAAGGATCATTGTCGTTCGATCTGAAAGTACAGGGTTCCCCAAAACATTATGAATAATTATTAGAACTTTGAATTATGTAATGTGCAAATTAAAACTGTCAAGTACAATAAAAGAGTTTCTCGACGATTCGAATATTGTGTAAATAAAGCAAAATCATACTTCTCCGACACAGAGATATTAAAATGCTATTTACAGACAATTGCTTAAAGCCAAATGACAGTACTGGGAAACGCCCCACGCACAAATCTTTTTTTTTTAATACGCTTTTATCACCAACCATGTGAAAGAATATTGTCATAACTTATCTGTTAATGTAAAGATTTGGACAAAAACTGCGTTGAAATTGAATATTTGAGCAATAAAATTGTTGAAATAAAAACTTTCAATGCATTGACACAATTAAAGCGCGAACGAGCGTATAGCTACGCCGGCGTAGACGGGCCGAACTGGTGGTGAATTTAGGCCCAATGTCAGCGGCATGAATAAACATTTCAACTGATATTTCTAAATTTAACGATACTAAGGTTCGGATTTTTCCACACAAGCCCTTTGTTATACTATTTCAACAATACTAATCAATTAGTTTCGCCAATAAAGTTATTTTCGTTAATTTTCCCAAAACTGTCATTTGGCTTTAAATGCAGAGCCGTAAACATACAATCAATAATTATTTATAAATCTAAAACATTACAAGATTCAATAATAATGACGTTTTACATTTTTTAAATTACTATTTAGATCCTCCTGCATATTTGCGATGAATAATTGATTTTTTTTAAATTAACAAGCCAAATAAATACAATTTAAATAACTAAATATTTTAAACGGATATAAAGTAATGATAAGAGAGGAACACTTTCATATAATGATTTTGTATCATTGGTAATAACAAAATGGGAATAAAACAAGGGTTTTCTGTAAAAAAAAAAAAAAAACAGATTTTAAAAAGAAGGTTATTAAGCTTTCAATACGTATCATGTATTGATTGCCTATGTAAAACTGAAATTATATTTGCATATAATTCTGAATAACTATATTTGGGATTCGTTGACATAATTAATATTAATGACATAAAATGATTTGCATCAATAATACATTCGTTTATATAAGGCGTTCGTGACCAAACAAATCATCAGAAATATGTTCTACCTAAATAATTTAAAACATTCTTATGCCTATCATCATCAATTGGTAAATAAAAACAACTACACGAGTTCTTATTCTATATTAGCCTAATTATCAATTTATAAAAGTAAGCCATTTCCAAGTTTTAATAGATATGCTATACATATAGGTATTGTGCGAAAAACCGTTTTAGAGCACCAATATATAGGAATAAATACAAAATAGAGTCTTACGAATAATTTAAAATTGAACACTAGTTTGTACACGATATAAAATATTGTAACACACAGTGATGAGATAAAACGACGCAATGTACAGTAATATGCAATAATTTCATTTGAGAGTTATTACAAAATATGGAACAAAATTGTAAATACATGAACTCGCTGTTTAATAGAACAACTGTCACTGTTGATTGTAAATATTTCAAGAGGTTTATAACACATTGGTTCTCTTCATATTGACCCAAGAGAAAGTTGATGAGGTATATATATATATAAGATGTTTTATTACATGATTTGCTTTCTAATTTTTTGTAATTAAAGGTGCACCTGTAAAGTGTCAGACATTTGAGACTTCAATCCTGTACCAAAATCATTGTAAGATATGTCCGAATGATGTGTGAAAGTTTCATTGAAAAAGAACACTGCTTTCCTGGTTAAAAAGGCGAAAATATGCGTCAGCTTTTACAGCGGACGTTTATCAGGTTTATGACCGTTAATTAACGCTTTTGAGCTGAATGATAGATATCGTCATACTAAAGGGGCATTTGAACAAATCTAACCCTATTTTATTCTTCTCTTACCATAAGCTAAACAACACGGTAGAAGAGAAACGAGGAAGCTCCAAGTAATTTTCGTGGAGTTAGACACTTTACAGGCCTCGCTTTAATGAGAAGTAGATTACGTAATAACGCAATACAAAAATGGAAACACGTTGCATTCAAATGTAGCATTCAACATGGCTGAAATGTTGCATTCAACTTCCACATTCTCTTAGGCACGTACAGTGTATAAGGGACCCGCTGTAGAAAGAGGTGCAATCGATTGTAAAGTTGCAATTAATTGCTAGTCAGATCATGTGACTAAAATGCGCAAATCTGATTGGTTGAAATGCACAAATTGTCTGACTTACAATCGATTGCATCTCTTTCTGCAACGGGGCCAAGGTCTGATAAATTAACAGGCATTTCTCCAAATTTAACTAAATTAGAATTGGCGCCTTTTAGAACCAATCTCTTCAAATGCTAAAATGTACATACCATTTTCGGTGTAGAAGAAAGTTCCATTTTTGCACAAATTTTGCAGTACACACAATTGTAGTATAATTTGCCTGTAATATAGTATAGGTGTATTGTATATAATTTTAGTGACCGAAGTATCAAGATCAGCATATTACTTGCATATCGTTATTATGTAAATTGCATGTACAGAGTAAAGCTTGAAAATTATGTAGCGAGATTGTCTATACTAAAACACATTTATACAACAGATAATGCAGCAAATAACGCATTACACACACAAGATAACCTACCATAATTACATGAACCATTATGATTATTTGTCTCTTATTTGTTCGACACACTTTCTATCTAGTCAAAATATCAACCATTTCAAAGCAAATTTGAACAGATTCACCATATGATAGCTTCTTTCTTATTAAACTACCGAACAAAGTTGTCTATCACCTGGAGTCGAGATTTGTTTAGAAATATGTATAGTCCATCATCATCCTTTATCATCATTTATACACGATCACCGTTGCTTATTTCCGACTAAGATTATGGCCTTTCCCCACTATACAGTGCATCACCTTCCGTTTCTTATCCGACCAAAATCCGGTCAGTATCTAGGAAATGTTGAAGTTCCATGACGTTTCGTTTCACGCGAAACGGAGCCTAATGAAAAGTATCCCACTATAGTCCATTCTGAACTTGGTCCACATCATTTCGTTTCCTGCTAGTACCTTTGAATAAGGATGTCAAACGGATAGGAAACGGAATGATATACGCTATAGTGGGAATATGCCATAACGAACGGTGGCCATCAATGTATAAAGCCATGATAGCCCTGTTGGTAGAGTGACGGGATCTTAATCAGAAGGTCACTGGTTCGAATCCCTCCATAATCAATTTTCTTGTCTTAACTCCATGCACACATGTGCTGATTTTACAAGACCAATGATAATCGTTCGTTCGTTCCAGTCTTAACCCGTTGACTATAATAACGAGACATTGTAATCTCTATAGCCTTAATACACGTTGTAAATGTTTGACCAGGTTCCAGTAGTGCATGAGTTAAGTGATACACGCGTTTACCAAACCTGTGCATTATACAGTCCTTTTGTTTTGCAAGAATAACTATCACGTATAGTACAATCAATCATCGGACATTTCCAGATCAGCTCGAGAAGTTCCTTTCACTGTTTCATCCCATGTTGATTTGAATTTTGTATCTACACCGTTCTATAATTTCATCAATGTTGATTTGAAGTTGTATCTATACCTTTCTATAACGTTCGTTCGGCACGGTCTTATGAGTAATACGATAATTACAGAAGCGGTGCATCGCTTTAATATCATGTAGATCAACCATCGGGAATTCTCTAGAGCAGTTCCAGAATCTCCTTTAACTGTAAGTGTTCATCCATGTTGATTTACAGTTTTATCTATACCGGTGTTGACAAAATAAAGTAAACTTCGATGGAGTTTCAGTCTGGTTTATCTCTTGCCTTTATTACTATGTCTTCTCCTACATGAACCTGTGTAAAAGAGAAAATGAGAAATCAGGAGTGAGTATAATGATAATTTTCTGCATAAATTATTGTATAACTATAATTTACTTTTTGAGAATTTGTTTCATTTCTTGTTTACTTTGTGAGAAAATTAATAATAATATATAAAGAAGATTAAACCATACAAACACAATGAATTTGAAAATGACTTTAAAACAATTATTATTCCGAAATAGTTTAGCTAGAGTGGGCACATGCCCCCCCCCCCCCCCCCCCCACCCCCAATAATTGGGCAAAAACAGTACTGAACATTCTTTAACAAAATGAAGAAAGAGTGTGCCCCTAATCATTGCATGGCATGTTTGATATTTTTTAAAGAAATAAACTATATGAACAATTATTAATATCCATGTACATAAATGAAGCAAATTGTTAATTTATTTTTCTAAAGTTTGTATTTTTACCAAAATGAAAACCCTTTCCCACACCGGGAATCGAACCCGGGCCACGGCGGTGAGAGCGCCGGATCCTAACCACTAGACCATATGGGATTTAGCTGCTCAATGGCAGGATGTTACATGACCTACTGATAATACTTACAATCTGCTAGCCTCTCTTCTAGCATCGCTATCTGTTCGCTGAGCGACCCGATCCGCTGTATCTGCGCTATATACTGGTCGTTGAGCGGGGGCAGCGCACTGATGGCTTGGGGCGGCTTTTGTTGAACTAGTTCGGGCTCTGGGGCCGGGGGAGGCGGCGGGTTGTGGACTACTGCAGATAGTCTGGTCTGGTTCTGTTTTAGGTGGGAAACATCCTGTCCAGAAAGAGCAGTTGATTAATCGGTTTGATTATTCAAGTATGTATCTATTTATTTATTTATTTACTTTATTTTGTATTGTATTTATTCATTTATAATTAATCATATTTATATTTGTTATTCAACATGCAAATGGCTCTTTTATGATTATATAAAACACCTTATGAGATAATAAGATAAATCAAATAAAAGAGTGTTGATATACATTTATAAACGTATCATGTCTGTATTAATGTGTAATAAATGTTATTTTACTTTCATTTATTTCAATTAATAGATAATACAATCGAAACCAAGACCTCCTCCAAAACATCTTTTGATTTTAAATCAAGTCATCGAAGGTATTTAATCAAACATATACAAAGTCGATGATGACATTTGCAAGTTTGCACACGTTCCATGGCAATAAAAAGAACAATACAATCAGTGCACTTGAGTTAAGTTGTGTATCGAAAGTCACAATTCATAACAAATAGAAATTAAAGCAGTGATTGAAATGACACCTTCAGAATCGAGCGTAATAATATGCTTTAACGAGTGAAAGTGTCATATAACGATGGCAGGCGATGACAGTTACAATAGTCCATTAACCTTTTGACTCGGCGTCGCGTCTGGGCTGAAAACATGACAAGAACACCTAGCGAACGCGACTATCACACGAGCAGTGACACAGATACAGCTTCTCCCATGGGCGTAGATCTGTCATTGATACCCATTCAACAGGGGGGGGGGTGATCTATTAATTCATCCCCCCTGATGACTAGGTATTACGTAAGTCTCTACGCCCATGGGCCTTCTCCTGTACAGTCAACTATTTTTTTCAACCTGACCGCTTTTGATATTCATACGCGAGGCTACAAGATTGTTTGTCTGCATGCATCCCCGAAATACGTACCTCCTCAAAGGGACAAGTTTCGAATGAAGTCAAAAGAACCTCAACATTATCAAGAACCTAAACATTATCAAGATGTGAAACTTGGTCGCGCCATGTCATGCCTTTTGTTGAATTATAATTCATGATGTCACTGCATTTTGTTTCTCATTTCTTCTTAAAATTACTGAAATGTACCTATGCTTAAAAAACAACCTTTGATGATGAGGATATCAACGTATGTCCCCCGAAAGTTGTGTTTATTTTATTTCAAATAACAACCTATACATTCATGTCAAGTTTATTACATCTCAATGTCTGGCAAACAGCATCCCGTTATGCCTCCCTCTCTCGGCATATTTGAAACTTACCCTTTCTAGTAGATTGACCCGCGCGACGAGAAATTGATACTCTGGGGTGCACGATACACAAACTGTAACAGAAAGGGGAAAGAAAATGGTACAATAACAGTAAAGTGAATCTAAGAGATAGGTTTAACATCCTTAAACAGAATTGGAAATCTAGTGTATGTATTAATTAAACATTTGCTTTCAATTATGCTCAGTTTATGATCCTGATTAAATCTGTGGTATCCATTTTACATTTGCATGTTATGATACTAACACAATAACTGGTTTTGACACTTATATGATGAAAAGCCTTATATGATGAAACCATGAATTGGTTATTTCAAATGACAGCACAATATATTTTGGACAGCCGTTACGGAGCTTATCATCTTTATTGTTGTTCACTCAGACGAGTATTGTTTCAAGTCAGTGACCTAAATGGTTTAGGTTGTATCAAGGAGTAATAGTTGTATCGTTAAAACAAACCAACTCGAAAAAGAAATCATGAATTTCACAAGTAGCGCAAAAGCAACATTTGTTTTACTTCAAATGGGTTGTTTATCTTGCTTGTTTAGAGACGAAATCAAATGATACAAATTGGGGAAATTTGGCAATTTGGAGGTTTATGGGGTCATAATCATGATAATCTCCTCGGGTTTATCATGCGTGTATAGTCTGGGTTGGCGTTGAGGCGTCGTAACGACGAAACAAAAGATGTTTTTTTTTAAATAAATATACCATAAAGAAAATATACTACTAAGCCACGATAGTTCAGTACTACATTTGCTTCTTCTTCTAATCCATCTCGTCCTTCTCCTTCTCCTCCTCTTTCTCCTCCTCCTTGATCCTCATCCACCTCCCCATCATCTTCAAAGATAATATTGAGAGTTTGGCACGACTAACCATAGCCAATAATTATTGTGACACATGGCTTGCGATTGATATCTACTGGAAGAGGAAAACAGGGCTTTGGTTTGAACAAACTTCTGGCGTATATGCATTATGTTGTCATTCTTTTCGATAATTTGTAGTACAAGAAAATCTCGTGGTGATGATGATGATGATGATGAATGCGTAATAGTTGGGGGCCAGTCCGGGAATTGGCTGTGGGACCTCTCGCACCTGAAGCGATCATCATAAATTCATAGTCATTTGTGTTGAATCTCACAACATCCCATGCCATTTGAACCAAACTATTCAAAATGACCCCTACATGACATCTGCAATACACGTTTTAAAGAAATATGTATGTTGACAATATTGTCAAATAAGTGTGTATACAGGAAACACTCTACCATGTTAACGAAAATCCCTAGTCCCACATAGTCAAAATGAGATAATTTGTAGTGATCATGGTCCCCAGCAATTGTTTATTTTAAAATACTAGTACATTGTTATCGCCCAGAACAACTTTAAAACTATTGTTGTTTTATGGAATAGACTTTCATTAACTGCATTATTCGTGAATTTTAAATGTACAGGAAACAAAATATGTAAGAATGTATATATAAAAGTCATGTGTTGTTGATTTCCCGAAACAAGCGAAACCAGGTACACTGGAGAGTTGAGGATGGTGCTTATCATGATTTTTAACATACCTGTCCATCTATACTACTTTTAGACTAATTTGAATGTTCGTCTAGACGTAAGAGTGGGAATTCTACCATGTCCCAATACCTGAGCTTTTTGGCACTCGAAAGTTTCGATTCCAAAAAAGACGTGTTTTTTTCCTTTTACACCAGGAAATAACTTTGTATGTATGAATGCATGTTTGTTTGTTTGTGTGTGTGTTAGTCTGTATGCATGTCTGTATATATGTTTGTTTGTTTGTTTGTTTGTTTGTTTTGTTTTGTTCTTGGTTGGTTGGTTGGTTGGTTGGTTGGTTGGTTGGTTGGTTGGTTGGTTGGTTGCTTGGGTTTTATCCATTATTTTATCCATGTAAACCACAAAATCTTTTTTCAGAAATAATTGTCTCATGAGAAAACGGATGAGAGACTATTTTAGTCTATGTTTAGACTACTTTCACACCTCGCTAAATAATGTTACTGTTAATACTGATAAAACGATTTCATAACATACCTTTGTTCAAGCGCATTGAGAAGTAATTATAGTATTGCGCGTTATAAAAATGGAGAATTATTATTGCTTCATTAATGTATTAGATATCATAGACTAGATATCAGCGGCGTAGTCAAGAGACGGGGGTGGGGGGGGGGGGGGGAGATCCTCCCCTTCCTTGTTTGTAGTATTATTCTTCCATCTACGTGAAGAGACAAATAATATATTAGACATTATGGTTTAATATTATAAATGTGTTTAACATATAAAGTAAATCCGTAACTGTTGTTTTCAACAGGAAATTGCATTGTAATCAATTGTGTTCAACAGTAAAACATAGGTGTGAACTGCACTAATCAGGATTAATCGAGATACAATGCGGTATCATAACCTCATTCGGGTTTCCTGTTCTTGATTCCAGGGGCCATTCATTAAATCGTGACCCCACACTGATATAACACATTAGGCTTTTGGCTGGTACTAAAACTGAAGGTATATAAAGTACACGTTGAACGTATCATGACTTATCCTTGACAGTTTAATTGTTTAACCATCATTTTTTTAGGCTTACATCCGAGTCAGACGTATTTGTGTTGTGGATGGTACAATTTAGGTTAAATAGTTAATTATTTAGTGCAACTGTTTTTTCCTTGACATTTTGTTGGTTGTATATTGTGAGTAGATAGCTGATAGCTGAAATTTCAATTTAGCTCAACCGTCGGTAATATACATGTACTTTGCAGTGAATCAAATTGGAACATAGAATCAGCGGAAATGCAGTTACTCTGCTTTATTGTTTCTTCTAAGAGTATGATTGCATTGTTTTATGTTGTTCAGTGAGAAAGGTGAATACTTTCACTTCACATCATTAATGATGTATTTCATTTTAATCAAGTCATGTTTGTAAGCTGTTTATTGTTATTTCCAACATCTGTATTTTTGTATGTATATACTAACGAATTGACGAAAGTAGAAAATGAAACCTACTAGAACACGACCTGCCATCGTCTGCTAGCGTGTATCCACTCTGGCACTGACACGTGTAGCTCCCATTGGTGTTAACACATTGCTGTTGACACCCATGTGTCGTGGTTCCACACTCATTTATATCTGTAAAAAATTACATACAATAAAGAAGATTGTAACTAACTGTAATTAACACGTGTACTTGACACGTGTAGCTTCCATTGGTGTCAACACATAGCTGTTGACATCCGTGTGTCGTAATTTCACACTCATTTATATCTGCATAAAGAACCAACAAAATTAAACAAGAATGTAACTAAAATGCGATTGACAAGTGTTCTTGACACTGTAGATTCCATTGGTGTTGACGCACTACTGTTGACTCCCGTGTACGTGTCGTGCACGGAAGTATTCCGTGGTGTCGTGTTTTCACTTTGATTCATATCTGTAAAGGAACATAAATTAATGAATAATGTAACTACATTTAACTGACATGTGTAGCTTCAATTGGTGTTAACACACTGGTGTTGGCACCCATGTGCAGTGCTTTCACCTGCAGCATTTGTATATGTAAGCATTTTTGTTTAAATAAAAGAAGAATTTGATTACACGCAACTGTATGTAAAAAAAAAAAGAAGAAAGAAAATGGGTGAAACAAGAGAGGTGTGTCAATATAATGCAACTGACTTCAATTGGTGTCAATACAACCATGTTGGCACCTGTGTGTCGTGCTTTCACACTTATCTGTAGACAAGATTTGGGGGACAATACACGTGTAAATTACACGACACAGTTATCTGACATTTGTAGTAACTTACACAAACTTTTTAAAGCGAAAGAAAAAAGGTAAGCCATTCCTAATATTTATCTAAATGTTTCAATATTAAGAAAAAGTAACTACCAAATACTGTAAATGGCATTTGCTACCAGTGTGTTATATTTCAACACTCTCGTTTCTAATTGTGGGTGGTAGGGCAGGCCCGTAGCCAGGATTTTTCATGGGGAGGTGCGTAATTTACAAAAACGGTACCGAGACCACTTGCAAAAATTGTTCGAGGCCGAGACCACAGGCTGAGAGTCTTGTAAGCCGGTTAAGATGGTCGAGACCGGTAAAAAGTGGACTCGAGACCGGTAAAAAGTGGACCCGAGACCGGCCAAAAGTGGACCTTTCTGATTTTTTTTTTTTTTTTTTTTTTTTTTTGTTGGGGGGGGGGGGGGGGGGGGGGTGCGTACACACCCAACGCACCCCCCCCCCCCACCCCCTGGCTACGGGCCTGTAGGGGGAGGATGCATGGGTATCCATTGATCACGATCAGGATCAATGATGATGGGGAACTAAATATAGAATCATGCATGTATCTGCTAGCTGATAGATAGAACTGTATCAATGGCAATCACTGACATGGGAATGCGTGCAATGGGGTCAATTACAATCACAGTCACGGGCAACGCCAGTGCCATGAACACCTCGCTACCTGCCTTTATTAACATATTCCCCATCAGATCTTGCAATTTCCGGAGAGTTAATACGGGAACACCTCACTGCCTTTATTAACATATTCCCCATCAGATCTTGCAATTCCCGTAGAGTTAATACGGAAACCGCAATGTCCCCGTATTAATAACTCATTAGCATCTAACTGCCTACTGCAACTTAGCAATAATAGCTGCATTATTACGGTCTTTGTGGACCTTTTGGTGATGTTTTTTTTTTTGGCAATTCCGAGGTCAATCATTCTATTTAGAGTTAATTTCTAATATGTATTAGACAATCATTGTATTGTTTCATTTCGTTGGATTTATCTTTGTTAAAGTTTATATTTCATCTTTATTTTCATACATTTCAAATTCTTTAATTTCATTTTAAGGATTTAAATTAATATGTGCTTTTATATCAAACATATGATGTTTACTTGTTTTATACCAAAATACTACAGCAGTCTTTGATTGAGGTCTTTAAAATCAAATCATTCTAGATGGGTCAATCGTAGTTCCTGACTGATAGTTCTGACGTGGACAGGTGCACCAAACTTTTAGCACCTGATAAATCGCTTTGTCCTTATCATACTGACCCTCACCGTGCTCGTATATTGAGCGGCCATGGCCAACGATGTCGTTATATTCGGTCACGGAGGTATGTCAGTTAAACGGTTGATGATGCTATTGTTAATGAAAATGATGATGGGGTGATGATTGAAAGATGATGATAAATGATGATGATGGTGATGATGGTGATAAGTATGATTATGATGATAACGATGGTGATGATGGCGATGATGACGATGATGATGATGGTGATGATAGTGATTTTGGTGATGATGGTGATGATGATGATGGTGATTATGGTGATAATAATGACGATTATGATGATGATTATGATGATGATGATTATGATGATGATGATGGTGATGATGGTGATGATGATGATGATGATGATATTGTTGTTTATAGTGATGATGGTGGTATTGATGATGGTGATGATGATGATAGTAATGATAGTGGTGATGATGGTGATGATGATGATAGTAATGTTGATGATGATGACTATGATGATGATGATGATAATGCTGACAACTATAATTTACTCATTCGTTCATTACAATGATAACATGTTTTATTTAGATGATGCATAATTATCGAGGTGCAAATTATAATAAATAAGGTGATGAAAGTTGCTTACCAATTTCACAATATTGGCCGGTCCATCCCGACGGACAGGCGCAGTTATTTGGCCTCAGGCATTTCCCGCCATTTTGGCATTCCTGCGTGCAAACAGCTAGATTTATAAAAGAAGATACAAGGTAGACTTTAAATGAATATCACTGTAAAATAACGTTTACTTCATTATTCAATCACAATGCATCAAATTTACATGACTTATTAAACAAAATCATAAAACAATAATATTTGAAGAAAAAAAATCAATAGGGACGGCAGAATTAGGCATTAATTGCATATGGATTATTTAGAATTCGTCATAATATCATAATAACATTTACTAGTTCAATATGTCTGAAGCAGGAGCAGAAGGAAAAATAGATGTAGTGGGGGGGGGGGGGAGGGGGAGGGGGGTCTTCGTTGTTCTTCGATCAAATAAACAGCCATCTTGAAGTTCTCCATACCATCGCTGCCTCGATGAAATACATAATGTTATCTGCCACCGTAAATTACAGTGACTAGCAGGAAAATGATAAAGCGGGGGAGGGGTTAGGGTTACAGGGTTCTTTTTTTTTTGGGGGGGGGGTGTAACGGACATGATATGCTTAATTACTACATCCTCCATAGGCCATCGGGATCAGTCCTGAAAGGGTGAATAGCATTTTATCGTTCTGACATGTTTGGTCTCCAAACGACTCCGATATAATGCTGCTCATTACTTACTATTATAAAACGTGAATGTTCAGCAACAAACAACATAGATTTACACTGAGTATTATAATTCAGGTAATTTGCAAAGGTTCGACATTTATCTAGGATATCCTTCAGTCTATATACGTCAATACTATAATTGTTTTATCTTTCACTGTAAAACACACACAAATATTTGTAGCTAACGCGACAAGTTCATACTAATTATAACTATACGCTGAGTAATTTTCAGGTAATTATAAATCAATGTGTACATGCCACTGGGACAACCACAATGGCCGTTATCATCGGTAGGTGAATTTGTTAGCGTCATAAATCTCAGGTGTGCATTTTGTTCAACGTCTAGCCAAGTTCAGAATAATCAAAATGCGACCTTGTTATGATACAAACATTTCAAATTTGAGTGATTTATGGATATTTGCATTAGCGTGCATGCGTTCATGAACGTTGCCATGGTTGTGGTATACCCTCTCCTGGAAATTCAACGATATGTATATAAGCTGACGATCAGCCCTGAAAACTTTCAACATCACCAACTTTTTTATTTGGCTAATATACTTTCTCTTGATCATGTCTGTCGTCAGAATGTTCTTAGAGATTCTTGTCCCATTAACCTGCCAGCGACAAACGAACTGATGTTCTTCAAGTAACTATCAAACTCTTCATTACAAAACAGCAACATAAAAAACAGTTGAGGAGACGAGAAGAAAGAGAAGAGATAGAGAAGATAAGATACGAGGCTTAGAGGAGAGGAGAGGAGAAGAGAGGAGAGGAGAGGAGAGGAGAGGAGAGGAGAGGAGAGGAGAGGAGAGGAGAGGAGAGGAGAGGAGAGGAGAGGAGAGGAGAGGAGAGGAGAGGAGAGGAGAGGAGAGGAGAGGAGAGGAGAGGAGAGGAGAGGAGAGGAGAGGAGAGGAGAGGAGAGGAGAGGAGAGGAGAGGAGAGGAGAGGAGAGGAGAGGAGAGGAGAGAAGAGAAGAGAAGAGAAGAGAAGAGAAGAGAAGAGAAGAGAAGAGAAGAGAAGAGAAGAGAAGAGAAGAGAAGAGAAGAGAAGAGAAGAGAAGAGAAGAGAAGAGAAGAGAAGAGAAAAGAGAAGAGATGAGAAGTGAAGTGAAGAGAAGAGAAAAACGTAGAACTGAACAGAAGACAATGGAATATAAAACAATTCAACCAATCGTGTTGATTAATTCGAGTCGCCCATCTAGAAAACAAAAAACAAATTTATGTAATATTTTTAAATGTAAATAAGGGCGTATAGTTTTACCTTCTGTACAGCTTTTTGAATATCTATGAGTTTGGCTCCAGCCAGGGCAGCAAGTATACCTATCGACGGGCGGAGCGGGCGCTACATATCTTCTTCTGTACGCGGTGTGATAAACTGTCCTGAAATATACAAAGAGGGTGAGGAAAGATATCTAAAGAGATCATCTATGAAATATAAAGTAAGTTCGCACCCTAAATCGATTTGGCTTTTCATGCATACTACTGAATGCTAATGTCAACATCAAATTGCAAATGTATCACTCTCTGCATAGTGCCGGTGGTAATAACTCAAGGCTCCAAGTTTCTAATGTAGACATTCGTTATTATTTCAAACTTCATTATCGATATCTATTTTTCTCGTAATGGCACACAGTTATAAAGTTTGACAATTATGTTTTCTTGTTTTGCATTTCAATCAAATTATCTATATAGTTTCAAACTAAATTCAGCGATCGATGGAAAAGTTAACTTACGTATATCTGCTGCAGAGTCTGTATCCACCATTGGGTGCCGCGCATCTGGCGAAGTAGTGTTTAAACGTAGGCTGGCAGTACGTCTCTATAGTAAGCTTTGGTTGCTGTTGCAGTTGGTTACTTTCTCGATCAAGACACACGTGTAATCTGTATAATTGAAATGATAAACGGAATTATTAATTATTTAAGAGGATTTTGTAATATCATTGTCTCTTATTAAATTTCGTGGCGAAGAAGTGTGTTTGAATATAGGCTGACATTAAGTCTCCATCGTATTTAAGATTCGGTTGCTGTTGTTGTTGTTGTAGTTGGTGACTTTCTCTGACCAGACACACGTGTAAGCTAAACAATTGAATCAAGTAATACTGTAAACGAAATCGTTAGTCATTATGAGGAATTTTGATTGTCATTGTCTCTACATGCATGCATAAAGTATAATGTATATTTTGGTTTGGGGCACGTAAATGGGGCAGTAGTGTGTTTGAAAGTGGGTGAGCTTATGTTGGTTACTTTCTCAGTCTGGACACACGTATAACCTGTTCGTAAAAGAATAATTATGTCTATGAATTAAAACAAAATTAAACGTTGTAGCCTACATTTCTCTCTCGTTCTCGACATGTGTGCAACTTTTGGTGATATAATACATTTTGAAAAACCATGATCACATACCGATCGATTTAATTTTCCAAAGACTGGCGAAAATGTTCAACTTATGAACTCTGGATAATCATATTTCTTGTATATGTATGTTCAACAAACACAACTAATATTCGGAATAACAAACCGTTGGACTAACAAGTACCCGCCTTATACATGTCATAAATTGACATAAAAACTAACCGGATGCTCACTTTATGCGTGATAACTGATAAGAGTTCTCGTTACACTTTTGAAAAAGTGAAATAAACTTTCTACGATATTATTGGCAAATCGGATATCCGGCACTATAATCTAAACCATTTTCCACATCCGTCTCCAGGCAATATCCGGAGACAATATTTAGTATTATAACAGTCATAGTTGAAATGCATTTGCGATGTTGTCTCTATAATAATACCGAGTTCAAATGATTAATAAACTGAACATAATTCTATAAGAGAAATATTGCATTTATTTCGCTAACTAAGTTGAATTCATTCTTTATCTATATAGGTCCTGATATTGGTTTACCAATACCATTTAATTATTGTCTTGCGATTGGAGAGATTTGTAACTAAATTATCACACTATACAGGGTGAACGGGCACTTCCCAAAATAAAGTAGCAAAATGATTATGTCCATCAGATAGGGTATCTTTTCCAATGAAAAACAATACCAAGAACAGTAATTTTGGTTGTGTAGTTTTTGTTTTAGGGCGCTCTGAGTGACACCATGTCAGGCTCCCATTTTTGTCAATTTTTACCAAGTCAGTGCCTGATAAATCGCACTTACTGCCCGTCATAGCACTGAACAACGAGCAATATGCGCACTATTGTTAGTGTGCATTCAGCTGTGTGCCGAGAGAATGGGCATGGTTGTTCGATGATATGACGGGCAGTAAAGTGCGATTTGTCAGGCACTGACTTGGTAAAAAATGACATAAATGGGAACCTGACATGGTGTCACTCAGAGCGCCCTAAAACAAAAATTACACGACCAAAATTACTGTTCTTGGTATCGTTTTTCATTGGAAAATATACCCTATCCGATGGACCTAATCATTTTGTTACTATATTTTGGGAAGTGCCCCGTTCCGTTTTTTGGGGGGCCACCCTGTATAGGCCCCGTTTCAAAAAGAGATGCAATCAATTGTAAAGTTGCAATTAATTGTAAGTCAGATCATGTGACTAAATGCGCAAATTGGATTGGTTGAAACGCGCAAATTTTCTAACTTACAATTAATTGTAACTTACAATCGATTGTATCTCTTTCTGCAATAACTGATTATGCAGTTTCAAGACATCACATCATGAGAGCTTGGGTCAACATTCATGACATCTCGCTTTATAGAAGGAAATAAAGATTAAATAAAAAAGTACCCCCCGAAATGTTATGAAAAGAGACCATGCAGATTATAATGTGATGAAAATATCTTGTCCGCACATAATTCAAATATTTATTTATCTTTACACCTTTCCTCTTCCCCGATGTGGTGAAACATGCTATGTTTATTCTGCATCGGTAACAGTAACAGGCGTTGGTAATATTTATTGGTGTAAATGTTTAGATAATCGAGTGTTGAAATGGGTGATTTTTCATCCCACGAGTGGAGAATAAATAATCTCCGAATCACCAGCGACAGATGTATCACTCCCTTTCTAGCTCGTTATTTCGGGGTTTTTCTCCTCCAAATTCAAAACGTTATTGTTTGAATGTGTTAATATTAGATATAATAACAGCTATTATTTAGACAGTTATTTGGAAGAAGGGCACAAATTATGACAGTTATTTGATATAGCGCTATTCACATGAGTATCATATAAGCGCTATACGGACCCTTCCAACGAAGTGCACTTTTCCATTTCATGTGGGAGCATTCCGGCCCGCAGTCACCTGCTATGTGTGTTATGTGCGCACAGTGCTGTGTATGAGGGTGCTATATGCTATAAATAATATCACTCCGTTCTTCTAGGTTTCCACATATCGACATGGTTGAGAGCAACACCGTGCATTGAATGGCTTGTCGATATGTACAAACATTCCGGGGCATCGATTGGTTTCGAACCCGGAACCTCATATTTTGAAGTATAATGCCCATCCGATCATGTAAAGCCCGGCGCAGACAGAGCCGACTCGAGCCGATCCGACTGGTTTTCAGTCAGGCTAGAGTCAGTTTCGCTCAGTCGGAGCCGATCCAACATGTTGAATCGGCCTCGATTGACCTCCGACTGGCACTTGACTGAAAACACCGGAGTCCTGAGGCAGCGAGTACTGAGTTAATCAGGCTGAAAACCAGTCGGATCGGGTCGAGTCGGCTCTGTCTGCGCCGGGCATAACGTGCGACACTCCCACAAATAGTTAATCTTTACTTTAATTACTATAATATTGATCTGAAGAGAAACGAACAAGCGAACTCCCACAGTACCATTTTCAGTGCCGCTGAACACTTTGAAATGGTAACATTATTTTCTTTAGATCCGAGACATGAAATATGGTTTTGTCAAAATATGTAACTATTCTGGTGGACATAAATTCACAACTTATTGTCTACGTGTAGGCATGTTTTAAATATTTACCACATAAATCTTCACAAAAACAACACGACCGCTTTAAAAAGAAAACCCCCATATTGTATGATTCGTATGGCCTAGGTTTTTGGAAAACATGATAATGTTGGAGTGGGAGAGTCATTTATCACGTGTTCGCATATTTGTACGACTGTTTGTTTAGATCATAAAGATATAAATTATCGATTATTCTGATCCGAAAATATGAATGTTTCTCTTTGAGCGCTTTGTTCGACTCAAGTCACAAACAGCGGCCCGCTTTGTTCGACTCTAGTCACAGACAACGATGCGCGCATACAATATACGATGCGTGCAGCGCGCACACGCGTGCGCGCCTAAAATAATCTGGCGACGGCGGGATCTACTGCACAGCGGACAAAGTGTACATTGATATAGCTTTAACATCAATAATTTCGGCAGTTCTGTGACAAAATCCCACTGATATTCAAGTGGAGATTTGTTGATGGATGGTGTGCTGAATATTTGTATGTGATATATTGTGTGGGGTGCAGTCGTAAACTTTACATTTATATGTATTCCACGTCACTTTCAAAAGAAGCAAAGAACATTTACTTCAAATACTTGCAGATTTCAAAATTTAAATAAAACTTGCGCTCAGCACCCTGAGGGGTATATTGGAGTTGTCAAAGAGTAACAGTTATTATTCATGATGATACACTTACGTCTGAGGGATCTCGTTTCTTTTACACCCTTTGGGCAGTTGGGAGATCATAATCGAGATTAATAGATGGAGATACAAATCTCGTCTCGAATGAAGGAACGTGACCGATTTAAGGAGAAAATCGACAAGCCGTAATTCGAAGCGCTGACAATGTCTTGATATCAAAAATTGAAGTCAGACAGTTGCATCCGGATTTAAACTTTTCTGGGAATTACATGAATTAGGCAAAGTGGTCAGACACAAAAAGGCGGGACACAAAGCACCTGATAAATAAGAATTAACCGCATTTCACATTGTTTTATATAAATCGTTTTAAAAGTACTCCCTAGTGAAAGTACAACATTTCTCTCTTCCATGGAAAGGACGTCGAGGTGCAACCCCCACTTACAATGACTCCGCTCTTTCATCAGTCACCTACATTCCCATGACCCCTTACAATAATTATTATGCATGCACTTCATTATTTCGTTGCGCGGAAATATCCATGTTCCGATGTTTTGATACCACCCTGTCCACAATTGGTGGAGAGGTGCACCCCACTACATCCTCCATCCACACAGTAGTCTTCATCTCAATTATAATGCTGGCATACTATAATTATGATAATAATGTTTGACAAAAGCGCAGTTGGTGTCCCAAAGTCATAGTAGTAGATCGTGAGCTTGTCAGCATGTTCTAAATTGGCTTTGTCCTACCTGTTGTTTTACATAATAGTTTACAGGGGCGCACAGACAAATCCCCACATTCTCAATGAAAAGTTGGGTAACTACATTCATTTTCAAATCATTTTCAAGGGCTTTTTGTACCATGTAATGAGGACAGAGGTTAACCATGTTTGACAAGGCCGCTGTAGGTGATCTGCACTACTATCTGACTATAGACCGCAAACTTCTTTAAAGCTGAGATGGTTTTGTCCTATACGTGGTGAACTGAACCTAATACCTTCCATACTGCCATACAAATATAAAATCACCTGCATTTATCATAGACATAGAAACATTATTATGTGAAATATTAAGTAAGGTGGATATATTTAGCACTGTTTGGCAGGTGCACGATATATGAGATGGAGGAGGACGTGACATATTGCAAGTTGACATAGTCATGATATATAGTCGGGACTAACCTACGTGGAAGGGTGAAAAATACTTTATACATCCCACATCAAATCAATTATCTTTCATCAGTAAATTAACGTTAGGCTACCTCATATTATACGAACACCGCGTTCTACAGAGTGTTTATAAAAAAGCGGAACCCAACTTCCACCAGCAATATCTTATGAAGTAAACATAGTTATGTTTATTGCAATATATCATCTTAAAGATGATTTATTATTCTTTCATTTGATACCACTTTTGTAATAATTGATCTTGTAGTTATCGAATTGCAGGCATTTTAAACGAGCAATGTTAAAATTGCTTTGCGCACAAGATTTAGATCTATTCATCAACACGGGCTGATGGTCATTCATTCAAACCTCTCCTTGTGTTCGTTTGTCTTGTAATCCTTTTGTTCCCTAAATAAATGAACATGGAGATACTTTTTTAATCAGTTCCTTGCCTGACCAAGCAACTGACCACTGAACACGAGCATAAACCTGTGCGGACAGACATGGGGGTCATGTGGTAGGACATTGGGGATGATTTTGGACCCTCAACTCTTCTCAAAGTTGAATAAAATGTCAAACTATGAATCAAGAAACATCATGAAATGTCACTTGACTTTGTCTACTGTTTCATTATTTACACTGCATTTAACAATTAGTTTCTACTCTCGTGCGCAAAGTACTTTTTACATAACCCTTTTTAAAAAGGTTTTATTCAATCATGCATGACGTTATCACAACATATTTGGTATCAAACGAAAGAGTATGAATTGGCCTTTGATATGCCATATTGCAATAAATATAATTATGTTTATTAAATAAAATATTGCGGGTGGAAGTTGGGTTCCGCTTTTTTATAAACACCCTGTTTAGCTAGTGGCCATGTCCCATTGCATCGTTTTCTCCTTCCGTTTCCTATCCGACCAAAATGTGGCGAAACGGTCAGTATCTAGCATATGTGGAAGTTCCATGACGTTTCGTTTTACACGAAACGGGGCCGATTTAAAAGTATCCTACTAGTTCATTCCGAACTTGGGTCCGCATCATTTTGTTTCCTGCTAGTACCTTCCGGATGTAAAATGGATAGGAACTGGATGAGAAACGGTGTAGTGGGACTAGGCCATAACAAAAGAAGCTATAGAGATGCGCACGCAAGTTCTGCCTGGTTCTATAGACAACATGGACAAGCTTAGGAGTTGCCCTGTGAGGATTTCCGAATTGGACGAAGCAGTGACTTTAGTTTAAGATGGACATACGCTAATCAAGTTTGAAAGGTTGCGCGGTAGGTGATCTGTAGTAGATGCAAACTCATCAATGGACTAAGTCGTCCAACCTCTCGTATGAACCCTAATTACAAGCCCACACCACAGCCGCGCCCCCACCACGCCCTCATCTCACCCCCGCCGTGTCCCATCTTACTCCATCAAACCCCATATCTTGCCCACACCATACCACCATCGTGCCCCATCATATCCACATCGTGCCCCCATCACGCCCCGTCTTACCCGCTATTACACCCCATCGTGCCTCATCCATAGCCCCATCCTCCCCCTTACACTCTTGTCGTGCTCCCATCAACCCCCCCCCCCCCCCCTCCCCCCTCTAATCACACCGAGATCGTACCACCATTCAGGGGCGTCGATCACGGGGGGGATGGGGGGGATATATCCCCCCCAATATTTCAGGTGGGGGGGATGGCCTGTATTATCATCCCCCCCCAATATTTGGGGTTCAAAAATATATAATAACATTAGAATTAAGAAGCATTGCCCCCTCTCATGAATGGAAGTTGTTACTATATGTCTTCTTAAAACCAGTTTTTGATAATGCTAAACTGCCCAAATCCAAAATTTTCCGGGGCGCATTTTCCGGGGCGCATTAAAGGGCAATGAAACCCAAGCAAAATGTTGCTTTCATAGTCTTGAAGAGATTAAGAAGAATAATCTCTGAAAGTTAGAGCATAATCGGGTAAGAAACAAGAAAACTACGGCTCTTTGAAGATGTCCATTTATTCCTATGGGGAGCTCAAATTGGCAACGCACTCTGATAAGTGTGTGGACAACTCCCCATATGTTTTGTACACAAATGTTCCCATTTTTACAGTTTTCTTCATAGTCACATTTTTCCATTCCCCCAACTCATGATATGTTATGTAAAAAAGCATTCTACAAAACATATGTTGAACTCGAACGAAGGGTAAACATACATTTTGAGAAAATTTAACAAAACTGAAATTTTGTGTACAAAATGTATGGGGAGTTGTCCACAACTTTGCCAGAGTGCGTTGCCAATTTGAGTCACTTGAAGAAATACATGGCTCTTTTCAAAGAGCCGTAGTTTTCTTATTTCTTGACCGATTGTGCTCAAATTTTCAGAGACTATTCATTATAGTTTGTATCTTATGGTGCATACAACATTTTGTCTGGATTTCATTGTCCTTTAAGGTTATTTGACCTAGTCCCAGCCCTGTACTCATTAAATAGTTTTATTCAGGACTTCTCTCTCGGCAAACTTTCAGGCGATCCTGGCCCACTGTGCGTCTGCGCTTCGCTCACTAAAATTGAGCTAACTATTCAATAGATAATTGTATTTCTGGATATTACAAATCCCAAAGCTTCCGGGGGCTTCGCCCCCTGGACCCCCAATAAGCTTTCCAATGTGGGTATGTATCCCTTGACTTATTCTATTCAGGGTTCCATCAGGATGATTGCAATCGACAGTATTTATCTATCAGACTAAAATTCATCCATACTTGGACAGTGCCCTCATCATAGCAGGAGCTTGCAATGTGCACTTAATAATCTTCCAATCTCTAAACAGCTAAATCAAAAGCCAATCGACTAAAGAATAGTTAACTCTATATTTACATATAGACAACATATTTATATGTGGATATTACAAATCCCAAAGCTTCCGGGGGCTCCGCCCCCTGGACCCCCAATAAGCTTCCCAATATGGGTATCCCATGACTGATGCTATTCAGGGTTCCATCAGAATGCTTGCAAATATGTATCTATCAGGCTAAAGTTCTTATTGGACAAAGCCCAGCTCATAACATGATGCTTGAAATGTACACTTAATAATCTTCCAATTTCTAAACAGCTGAATTCAAAAGCTTTGGGGCCCCCCAGTGGCGGATCTACGGGGGGGGGGGGGGGGGGGGGGGGGGGGGGGGGGGGGTTAGGGGGTTTAACCCCCCCCCCCCCCTTGGGCTGCCAAGTGAAAATGTGATGTGGAAAACATCACTTACGGGGGTTCAAAATAGCCCAAAAAATCGCCGCTTCGCGGCTCGTGGACGATGCTCCGCATCGTCATTGGGTCAAACTCCCCCCTTAGCAAAAAGACATCACTTACGGGGGTTCAAAATGGCAAAAAAAAAATCGCCGCTTCGCGGCTCGTGGACGATGCTCCGCATCGTCATTGGGTCAAACCCCCCCCTTAGCAAAAATACATCACTTACAAGGGTTTAAAATAGCCAAAAAAATCGCCGCTTCGCGGCTCGTGGACGATGCTCCGCATCGTCATTGGGTCAACCCCCCCCCCTTAGCAAAAAGCTAGATCCGCCCCTGCCCCCTAACCCCCCCCCCCCCCCCCCCCCAATCAGCCATAAATAACCCGGGCACACTGCTGGGTTGTCGCTTCGCTCCCTCGCCAGAGATGGTCAAAATGACGAATCATCCCCCCAATGGCGAGAAGAAATCGACGCCCTTGCCACCATTACACCCCACCGTGCCTCATCCCTCCAGCTATCATATCATCAGGTCAATTTGAATTAGGATAATCGACACCGAGGGGTATATACACGACATACCTCCATATTCTCACCATGTTGGTCTTCAAATTAATTGTGGTATAATCATAATGGGAGGTGGGCAGGTATTTGTCACGCACCTGTCTAAACTTCAAAACCGAAAGTTCAGATCGACGTCATATTTTGAGACTTAGGATTATGCCTATTTTCTAAATGATCGTTTAAACATAAGCATTAGATTCGAACGAATACTAATTGTTTAATTAGACAATGTTTAGTACATTGAATTATCAAAATAATGATTGCGCATTTTGCGAAAAGCATGTCTTCGGCACTTATATGCGTTATATATATGCGTGGGTTAAAATGGGTAGTCATCAAATTCCAACTCGCACTCCACCGTAATCCCCCGAGGTTAACTCACGATATGTGTTGGATCGATCGAAGAGCGGTGCTTCTTATGAAATTGCATGCAGCACACAGCTGATATCTATATACCGAGCGAATTGCACGACCTGTCACCTGAGCTCGAGGCAATCGCTTATAACATCAAAAAGCGGTACAGTGAAGTCGGTGCGGTTAAGCGTGTTACGTAATAGTTTCGCTCGTAAACATCTCTGATGGAATTCCATTCGACCTGATTCGACTAGTACAAATATTCCGGGACAGTTTGCGATCGCTACTTATAACTGAGCCAATGGGGATTACGTACCGTGCGTAAAAGTGCGCAATATGGATCCACGCGTCTAATATACCGGTCAGAATTCCCTTTAAGATTTGCAATTGTTCATCTAGTTCCACATGTTTATCAGAACACATATGTGGACTGTATGTTTCTACATGCGTGTGTTAGTGTTCGCGTTGGGCGTGTGTATGTGTATGGTGTATGGTGTATAGTGTATGGTGTATACTAGTATAGTAATGGTGTACCGATTGACAACCCTTGTCCTAATGGAGCAACCTGTGATGGTATGCAACTGTTCGATCTAGCATGTTTATGCATGTTCAGACTATGTATGTATGTATGTATGTATGTATGTATGTATGTATGTATGTATGTGTGTGTGTATGTATGTATGTATGTATGTATGTATGTATGTATGTATGTATGTATGTATGTATGTATGTATGTATGTATGTATGTATGTATGTATGTATGTATGTATGTATGTATGTATGTATGTATGTATGTATGTATGTATGTATGTATGTGTGTATGTATGTATGTATGTATGTGTGTGTGTATGTGTGTATGTGTGTATGTATGTATGTATACGTATGTATGTATGTTTGTGTATTTGCATGACGTGTGTGTATGTGTGTGTATGTGAGTATGCGTGCGTGCGCGCTTATGTATGTACAGACCCTTCAATAGCCATGTATGCTTGTGTATGTTATCAACATGTGTGCTGACATGTGTGTGCGTGGTGTGTGTGTGAGGGCGTGTGTATGTGTGCGTGACTGTAAAATCAATGGCCCGAATTCTCATCAGTGCCTCAACTTTAGTTCGGGCTAAAAATACAGAAATTACAAGCAACCGGTTAATCCGTTTCACACCAGTGTAATTTCACTAGCCCATTGATGGTATTCATATGTACCACCGGAGATAT
Organism: Echinarachnius parma; assembly: GCA_037951105.1. Lineage (NCBI taxonomy): Eukaryota > Metazoa > Echinodermata > Echinoidea > Clypeasteroida > Echinarachniidae > Echinarachnius > Echinarachnius parma. The sequence continues at coordinate 20,899 of JBAMJV010001392.1, read as the reverse complement.
TATAATTGTTTATTTTCATTATAAAATCAATCCCTCTATTTATATTAGGAATCAGGGCAAAAGGTGGCTTGACATTTCAGTCATAGTATAACCATTCACCAGTAATATACTATCCTGGATGATCCAGGACATACAAGTACTGGTGACCGATTATACTATTCCAAGCGACCCTGTGTTCTTAAGCAGAACTAGGGGGACTGATGAATCGTGAAAAGAAACAATTATAATATCTCCGGTGGCACATGACTACCATCAATGGGCTAGTGAAATGCCACAGGTGTGAAACGGATTAACCGGTTGCTTTTAATTTTTGTCTTTTTTAGCCCAGACTAAAATTGAGCCACTGATGAGAATTCGGGCCAGTGAGTTTATGTATTTGAACGTGAGTACATGTGTTGGCTTTGGCCCAACAAGAACATGAAGAACCTGGATTAATATTGTTTTGTTCTTCTGCGAATGGAGCGACTTGTGATGAATGACAACAGTAATGTCATCTTTTTCGTTTGACGTTTCATGACACTTTTCTAGATTCGATTTCTATTTTGTGTTTGTGTTTGTTCATTCTCCAAATTTAAAGACATAAAGGACGTTAGTTGTACAATACAAGACAAACCGAATGCACATTTTATCAGGCGCTTGACAAATTGACACGATGTGTAATTTATCTTTATAATGTTGATATGATATCCGACACATAGGCCAGTAGGCATAGCAGTCACAATAATTTACTACATGCAAGTTATGCAAGGTGCTTGCAAACACTAACAGCGATTTACCTAATAAAATGAAGTTATATCCGACCTAGGCCCCGTTGCAGAAAGAGATACAATCATTTGAAAGTAACAATTAATTGTAAGTCAGAAAATCTGCGCATTTCAACCAATCAGATGTGCGCATTTAGTCACATGATCTGACTTACAATCAATTAAAACTTTACAATCGATTGCATCTCCTCATGCAACGTCTGTCAATCATGCGCGGATTTGTGTAATCCAGTAGCTATTTCCATGATGGCTACCCCCAAGTTGGCTACTCGCGGTGGGTAAATAAGTCAAACAGTGCTACTACATGACTACGAGGAGGAACGGAATATGGAGATGGCGTGAGTTTTCACAGCGGTATACCAAAGTCAGGCGATTATCAAGTCAGCCACACCACCTACTGTGAAGACAATCACGAAATGAATGTCTTCCTGTCATCCATAATTATTTAAGGGTGATCTATAGGTCGACTCGATCGGCTGATCTAAACTTGTAAATAATCTCATTTATTTTCACTCATACAGTTGTACGCTATGTTACTTGGAGTTTGTAGCGCCACCCATCTTTCGTTATATATCGAGAGAGAGAGAAGGGAGGGGGGGGGGGGGTTAAGCTTAGTAAATACAATGAATATTTGAACAAGTAATGTGAGTCACAATATGAAAACACTAGCGATTGGAAGTATATGAGATAATACAAAAGCGTACCAAGATCATCTTTATTTACTTAGTAATGGTAGTTCAGAACTCTTTATTATTATACAGTCAATTTACCTATGAAGTATGATAGTCATCATACACATCAATTGTCTTTATTCAACGCATGATATTCCTATTTTCAAAGATCGACATTTGTCGTCGGTCAAAGGAAAATACAATCCATAGACGATAAACATGTGTAATCAATAACCGATAACAAGATTCAGATTGGGTGATACCATTGGCATGACTATGTTGACAACAACTTTGGCATGTTTGGGGCGTTTGATTTCTGGAGGATGCATTCATTTTGTGAAAAGTACAACGACTGTCTCTTCTCCCTTTCTTTGAGAGGGATGCCCACGCTCTGGAACACCGGTGGTGTAGCCAGGGACATCGTAGCCTTTTGACATGGACTCGTGTCTGCAAAAAAATACTGCACGGCAAGGGCGATTATCACACGAGCGGCGGTGTCTCGTCCTATAAGCGCTAGTATTAATTAAACAGTCGCTTATGACCCTGATACGAGCGGCCTTGGTCAAAAGGCTTTGCGTCTGAGTGTGAGAAACGACTGGTAAAGAGAAGACTAGCGCAGACACGAGAGGCAGCAGCTCGTGTGATTGTTTCTATAGCCGGTCGCTACATACATTCAGAAGCATGGACACGTCAAGAGACAATGTACGATTATGTAGGCAAAATGGGGGTGGGAAGGAGGTGGAAGGCGGGCAGTTCTCGAAATCAAATTAAAATTGGTTGTTTGTATTATATTAATTCATTCCACTGGGGTGGGGCAGTGAAGATGGGGGGAAATCCCAGAGAGGGGTAGTATAGCTAGCCCTTGTCACCACTTTACCCATAGAGCATAATGGTAAACAATTATATATAACCAATGTGTTTATGTTATCAATGACAATTTAACCTCTCACCTGAACCCCCAGGATCACGATTAACATCAATCCGCACCATTTTAAAATAATACCAAGCAAGCAAGATATGTGATCTCTCTTCATTATCTATTTTTTGAAACATTCATGTGACATCTGAACCCCCCGAATTCCCTAAAACGTGTTTCGTTTTCATGTTGCTCTAAAGGCCCGTTCACATATCACCGGATAGCGTAAACAGATGCCCGACGTAAAGAAAAATTTGCGAAATTAAATTACCCAGTGGTGAAAGTCGTCTCCATTGCTTCATGCACATAATATTCTGCCGGATAGAACAACGTACATCGCCTGACAATAGACGGACACGAAACGTATATATACGAACGGAGACGAACGGATTGAAAATGTTACATCCCGTCGGGCATCCGTTTACGCTATCCGGTGATATGTGACCGGGCCTTAACTCTGAATATCTTTATATCAAACAGTGTAATGTAGGTATCATGTTGTCGTTTTCTTGAACTGCAGGCAACAAATTAACCCTAATCCCACTGGGGGGGGGGGGGGGGGGGCTTTTAGGCCCCCCCCCCCCCCTGTCGTTTTTTTCGTCGTGCATCTAGACCGCTTGGAATTTCGCGTTCAAACTTCATGACTATTTTCTCTCAAGTCTCCCGCATGTTTTGATATATAATTCACTCCGATCGGACCTGTAGAACTGATTTTAGAGGTCGATAATTGCTCGTCCGTCACAAAAAAATGTAACTTTTGTACAGGTTTCTATGTAATTCCTATATCCGATGTTGTAAACTCCAGATCTGTTATAATTGTTGCTTTTAATTATAATTTGGATTATTTCTTTGTTATTAGTTGAAGTCATACTCTTCAGAGATAAATTCTTCCAAAAAAAAAAAAACAACGACAAAAAAACAATAAAATACATAAGAATGAAAACAATGTGGATAAATCCGGGAATACTAATTTGCATATTTATGCAAATTAGTGATATATTTTATCACCATAAAAAACATGGATATGATGAATAACATCATTTGAAGGTATTTTTACAGAAACCCTGAAGAAATCCTGTAATTTCTTTTGATTTTAGATGAAAATCCCAATTTTTTCCCAAAATCGTCAAAAATTTGCATATTCAAAATTGTAATTAATTATAAAAAAAAAATAATTGTCCAATTTTTTTTTTTTTTTCAAATTCTACTTGACTTGTTTTACGTGTGTGCCAATTTTCGAGTTGACCGGTCCACTAATTGCCGAGATTTGAGGGGGGGGGGGGCCAAAAAGGCCCCCCCCCCCCCCCCCCCCACCCCAGTGGACTCAAGTGACCAAAATAACCCAGTGGGATTAGGGTTAAGGACTTCATGTTCCAGTTAACCTCCACATTATACTAAGTATTTTGAAATGTGTTCCTGTTCATAATCATAAGTTGTCTCAAAAATATGCTTCCTATTGTATGACATGTTTAGAACAGGAAAGTGATGACACATGTTGGGAAGATCATTTGACGGCTGGAGAGGGGTGATTTCCGTTTTCCTTTATACGAAACATTTTGATTAACTCCACCATGTCCAAGATGCCAGTAATATACAATTCCTCCACATTCTTACGCACAGTAATCTATAGATCTACGTTATTACTAGTTCACACAGAGCTATAAAGATTGATTTCAAAATTAAAATCACAGGAGATCAACACGCAGGGACTATTTTTATTTCTAAGAACTCCAAATTATTATGATTTAAACTTAGGTGAACTCGTCATGACATCATCCATCTTTTGTCATGAGGATTGTAACGTAGTTCACATCAATCAACTAATAACCCGGTCACATATCAAAGGATTGCGTAAACGGACGTCAAACGGAGAGCTAAATTTTCCATCCGTTCGTCTCCGTTCGTATGCGTTTCTTGTCCGTTCCTTGTCCGGTGATGTACGTTGTTCTATGTTTTGTACATAAAGCAATGGAGACGACTTTCATCACCGGATAATTTCATTTCGCAAATTTTCTATTCGTTGGGCATTCGTTTCCGCTATCCGTTGATATCTGACCGGGCCAAAGAGCAATGAACATCATGCCAAACCTGCATGGAAGCAACTCGTTATCAATAGTCGTTCAGACAGAATGGAAAGACATGATGACATAACTGCAATTCTGCCAAGAAACACAAAAACTAATTCGTGGGAAACTTGACGCAGAGAGGTGGGAGAGACCAGGCCCGTGTATAGCTGTGTATAGAGTGTGCATTGGGTGCGTACGCACACCCAACATTCAGATAGGTCCACTTTTTATATGGGTCTCGGCCATCTAAACCCAGTGGTCTCGGTCCCAGGCAATGATTAGTCTCGGTGATGACCCCCCCCCCCCCCCACCCCCCACCCCCGCCGCTTACACATCTCAAACCAATGGTCTCGGTCTCGGTCACGATCGGTCTCGGCGATGACTCCTCCCACCACGCCCCCCCCCCCCCCCCCCCCCCCCCCCCCAACACGCTTACACAACTCAAACCAACCAGTGGACTCGGACACGATCGGTCTCGGTCCCGTTTTTGCAAATTACGCTCCCCCTTGAAAAATCCTGGCTACGGGCCTGAGAGACTGACGTATAAGTCTAGCTAACAATTTCAAGGATTCCGATACTCTTGTTTCTTTATTTTGTTTCAGCAACAACAAAATTGTATTAATAAAAGTGCGTTTCACCGGCCGGCTGCTCGGACACATCTCCATTCACCTGCTGATAATACATCATGGACTTGTTTCTTGTTTGGGTAGAACCGTTGAAGTCGGCAACATTGAAAACAATATCACATTAATCTTTGCCAAGGCTATGTCATCAGTCTCCTGAGCAGAAAATGAGATCATAGAAATTGGGAATCGTCTATAGCCCAAAACAACTACAGCATAGGCCTATTTTAAAACTGATATTTCAAAAACTAAGTACTTATATTAAACCGAAAACTGTTCCACTGATATTATTTCAATTAAAAATAATCCTTAAACATGTTAAAGGGATCTTGTAACTTTGTTGACATGTTCAAAAAGTGATGAATGGTTGATACAATGTGTATTGTTGTGACCTGATATGTCCACTGAGAAATGTGTGAAAATGTCACGGTAAGTGGATGTTATATGGCCGAGTAATGAGCGAAAATGCAATGATATTCACTATTCATTGCACCGACTTTGTACACAGTTATGACTATCCAGTGAATAGTTAAAAATCGAAACACTTCAATCGAAAATATCTTTTTAATGAAAGGGAAATTCGAAAAACCGAAACCTGTCCCATGCTTCTATTGTTAATACGAATACAACACTGTATAAGAGAACCGCTAGAGTTCCAAGTAAGTTTTGAGGATTTGGAAAATGTTAAGTACTAGATCCCTTTAACAGATCCAACATTATCTAATTGTTCTCTTTTCAAACTTATATGAGATGATACCTCTGCAAAATGATCATCAGTTTTAGCCAATTCGAAGTCAAAGGTCGTAACTGCGACCCTCGGTACTGGAAACCTTATCCTAGGTCAGCTAGAGGGCGGGATATTTGTTCAGCTATTAACTTGAAATGGAGGAGAGGAAATCTTGAATCATGCCATGGTCATATAATATTAAACTCCAATCTTTAATATATCAGCGAAAAGATGCTTGGGCTGTGATGGATCTATTGCCCTGGCACGTGGGTGGTACGCGAATATGACATGAACAATTTGCATGGGAGATTTCACGACGGCTCTTATCCCACTCCGGACTAATTGACATGTTGATGTCTTGCCGTGTACCTGATAGCGCGATAACCACACCATTATGCCAAAGACAATACCAATGAGAGGTAATAAAGAGGAAAGCTTGGGTGTGACGTGACGATCACTGAGCAGTTGAAAGAGGGCCAAGAGCGTGGTGCTATGATGCTATCCTGAACAATAGACTGCGCATCCAATAACTAGGTCGATGACTAGAAGGTTATCATGATGGTGTAATCAAAAAGGAAAAAAAAGGTTGATGATGTCTGATGATGATGATGATGATGATGATGATGATGATGATGATGGTGATGATGATGGTGACGATGATGATGATGATGACGATGATGATGATGATGATGATGATGATGATGATGATGATGATGATGATGATGACGATGATGATGATGATGATGATGATGATGATGATGATGATGATGATGATGACGACGATGATGATGATGATGATGATGATGATGATGATGATGATGATGATGATGATGATGATGATGATGATGATGATGATGATGATGATGATGGTGATGATGATGATGCATGGTTGCAATATGCATAGGTGCGGGGTGATGATGGGCCAGAATAAAGATTAAAGGGACTTAGTAACATTGTCTAAATCCTCAAAATAAAATTTTAATTCTAGCTGTTCCCTCATGCCTTGTTGTATTCGTATTAACAATAAAATCATGGGACAGGTTTCGGTTTTTCAAATTTCCCTTTCGTAACAAAGATACGTACGATCGAAGTATTCAGATAAGAAAAACTCCGGGCGAGTTTTTCATCCCTGTACAAAGTGAATGCAGTGAGTTAGTGAATATCACCCAATATCACTTTGCATTTTCGCTCATTACTTGGCCATACAATGTCCATTTGAGTTGAAATTTTCACACCCCTGTGGACATATGAGATAACAACACTATACATTGCATCAACCATTCGTCACTTTTTGCACATGTCAACAAAGTTACTAAATCCCTTTAATATGGTGTAGAGGATAATGAAAACGATGACAATCACAATTATAACTACGATGACAATAATGATTAACGGGTAATAAGGGCATATTCCAATTTTAATGATAATTACGATTGCGATGATTGATTATGATGAAGATGATAATATAACGGGTATTGTTGATTATGATGATTATTCATGGTGCTATACTATATGATTATGGCATTGTAATTGTGACATCATATTGACGACATCCTTCCAGCTTAATCTTGTGGTTGCTTAGCAACGCAATAAGTAATATATCACAGATGACTTGATATGACCGATAGGCTTTATTTTGGTTAGGGATGAAAATTCTTTCAAATAAAAATCTAAAACGAACAATTTACCCAGGAACTCCAATGCATTATATATATATTGTCAGGATCATGTTTATATTCGCAATGACAGCTAGTAGCCATCGGCGCCACACCTTAGCACACAAGCAATGGCTCCCAAGAGAACGGAATAGAAATGAAATAGCGGTCGAGTTCACGTTTCAAAACTAATCCACTACTATACTAAATACACCTACCTAGTATTCAATTCAATACTTAAAGGGATAGTTGAGTTTTGGTAGAGAGGGCGCTACACAAAATAATTTTTTTGTGAGATAATGAAAAACTGAGTGTCAAATTTGAAAGAGCATACAATTTTAATGGCAGAATAAACTTTATTTGATCAAAATCGGTTCAGAAACGGCTGAAATATCAATAAACATAACCATTTGTAATAAATGTGGGGCCCCACAAGTATTCGGTAATTTTGAACCAGCCGTTAAAATTCGTTTTAAAATGCTTCCTCTTTTCAAAAATGTTCAAAAGAGGTTTTTAGATAGTTGTTGATTATCTCTCTATCTAATCACTATTTCAACAAAACATCACATGCACAATATTTTATTTTAAATGGTTTAAACAAATGCGTTTTTTGAAAGCGCCCTCTTTAGTTTAAACAGCTCTTTTTGAATGATAACAGGCTTTTTACTTAGTCGTTTGTAATTTTTGTTATTCCTTTTGAGCATGGTGGAGTTATAACTATTACTGTGTAATGTAATGGTGCAAGTTTTGGTTACTAAAATTCAGTTTGACCAAAACTGTACTTTCTTTACCAGAACTCAACTATCCCTTTTAAGCGTCTCTGAGACCAAATACAAACGGTCACAGTTAACATGGTTAACTAGTCCTCCTATTTTCTGGTTCGAATCTGTTTTAAATTTGTTTTTGGTACGTAACATCATGTCTACATTACACTACTACTATTCCTTGACGATTGATTTCCAAAATATATTTTGTTTTATTACTAGCTAACGTCTCGTTCGTCGAGAGTCACAATTACAATTGTATAATGTTTTACAAAAAATATACATAAAGCTCAAATTTCTGGAATTTTCTTCTACTATCAAGGGCTTTTTGGTAATAAATGGGCAAGTTATTTATTATGCATGAAATGTCCATACTCTACTGTATTTGTTCGAAGTGAGAGCTGGTTAAAGATAATAAGATACCTCCAAACAATGCGAGATGTGACTGTCTGAAGTTTTGCTTATTTTCAAAACCAGTAGTCATGAAAGTGAGAAGACGTTTTGGGCTTTTCAAAGAAGAAATAAATACCGAAATTCGAGACAAGTCAAATATCGCACGAAATATTTAACGCAAGTCAGGTAAATATACGATGTTTATTTGCCGTGATGTCACGTCTTGCCAACACAGAAATACGAACACCCATGCAGAAGGAATATATAGAGTATTAAGACGTGAAGCATACTATTTCAAAGACAATACTAGTATAGTATCATCATGATTATGTTAGTTAAAAGGAGAGGGTGTCGATTATATTTGCTCTTGGGGTTTCGCAAATAAAATTGATACAAATTTTTCCAGAGAAGACGCATAAAAACAAACATATATGTAGTTCGTCACTTAATCTTTTGTTGTATGTTAGTTACCACACACGCCGAAACTGAATGTTTACGCCTATGCAGTTTTAGAGAACACTGTTTTGGCTCATTTTTAATAGTCCTTTCGACAGTTCGTATAAAATTAACAATCAAAATGACAAGTTAGCCCCTCCATAGCTAAACACTTTGGATAGGCTAAGTAAACAGTAAATACATTTGAATTTACCAACAAAAATCAACATGTCGTAATTTATAATTCGCTTTAACACGGTTGTAAGTGACTTAATATATCAAGTTGACTGTAATATTGAAGCATGATATAATTTATTAATCATTCTTATACAAGAATCAACATGTACTCCTTCGATATTTGAAGTAACACTGCTTTGTATCACTTTTTATAGCCCTTTCGACACCAATAACAAACCAAACGACAAGTTACTAGAGCCCTTTTAGTCTCGATTGCGTTCTTTTTTAGTTAGTGCATCATAACATTTTTTTTCCCGTCTAATATCTGCGAGTTTTAATAGAATGTTATCATGTAATGTTCGCCAATGCAATATCAACCCCTCAAAATGAAACATTTATTTCCCTTTTTCTTGATTTCCATGAGTCACCTACGAGTTTTGACACCATTTAGTGGCGTAGCTACATGTGCACCCCCCCCCCCCCCCCCCCCCACCCCCTACCCCAATCCACCCCGTTAATTTGCCAAAACATTGAACAACAGTTAGGGGGAAAATAATGTATAAAATAAAGAGAAACACATTGAGGGTTCTCCTCAATATTGCATGCCCCCCCCCCCCCCCCATACAAAACTAAGTCCGATTGTGCTACAGTATGCTACTGCTTTCAACCTTTCTGCCTGCGAGCAAAGTAGGTATAGTTGTCAGCGAAATGAAAACATGTCTTGTACAAATACACCTGCCCGGGCGGTCAAAAAGTCGCGAACTCGAGCGGGAAATCTTCAAGGGACCTATTTTTCGCCCAAATATTTGGCAACGATCAAATTGAAAGCCAATTAAAATGCTACTTCTTCGACAGGTAGAATAGAATGGAATGTTACTCAAAGGGTCCTCGTAAAGAAAGCAACGTGGAGGAAAATTTATGAAAACTTTTAAATTTAAAGGGCGGGCAGGCCGGTAATGAACCATGAAATGATAAAACTTTGGACAGGTTTTGTTCTGGGGCCGGTTTTACACTAGGGTTCAGAGAAAAACGAATTCCATACAGTGCTATTTCAACACAAGTAAGTTCGAAAGATACCCCTTAGAGAATTGTTATTAATTGACTTGGCCGGATGCTTTTAGTAATGGGGCAACAGATATCAAAACAGAAACAATGTATTCAGTTTTCAAATCATTGGCAGAATGGTCCGAGTCACGCATGTTTATTTTTTTTGTTGGGGTTGAAAAAAAAAAACAATATTTGGAAACAGAGTCACTACAAATGTTAATGTTTTGCATGAATTTTCATTTTTTTTGTAAGATAAGAATACAACCTTTACCGTTAAGTGATGAGACGAGGTCACCTGAATCATTGTCGTATGTTAAACAAACTTTTAAAAAAACGTAAATTATTTCGAAATACTTGCAAATTGCAACGGGATTTCAAATTCTGTCGCAAGAAATGTGTTAACGCTCGCGGTCCAAAGCAACAGAAACATGATAGTAATGTTGAAACACAATTTCAGAATAATTATATATTTGTTCAAAGTTCGAGATTTCATCGGCGGTTTTCACCTTTGCAGAAAGGGGGAATCGAACCTTGGCTGTGGTTTCTGACAGGGCGTAACGACAACATGTTAGACCAAATATGAAGATGGAAACCATGCCAACGGAAAAGTCGGTACAGTTCTCAAGAATCATGTATTTTGTTATCGCATGAAGTTAAAACCAAGAATGTTTTTTTGCTGAATAACATATCTGGGAAGAAACACGTACGCACACATTTGAGTGATCAATAAAATGTGAAACATGAACCTGGAGACTATAAGATAAAAAGGACACATTTTAAAGCAAAATTGAGAGAAATATCAAAATCAAATTGCGTGAAACGCCGACACCATCGGATCATTTTCATCAGGAGGTCCTAAAGCCCGTCAATTGCTCACGGGGAAAGTTAAGTTAAAGTTAAAGTCTTTCCCGTACCAATGTTGGCACATAAGGCGGCGCCTATCTCCGTTTCATTAGCCCCAGGCCACACGTCTATACTAAATGTAGCGAAAGTTACAGAAGGGGGTCAGTCCTCTGGATACTCGTGTGATTAACTTTCCCTTCTCCATTCTATAAATGCCGAGTGTCTGGCTAGAAGGCAGAAGGTACCATTTTTAAAGTCTTTGGTATGACCCGGTCTGGGTTCGAACCCGGGACCTCCCGTGCATGAGGCGGACACTCTAACCGCTAAGCCACCATGCTCGGTCACGGGGAAAACTGGGGACCAACTTAAAAAGAAGGAGCCGACCTGCATCAAAATGTCTATCAATATCCTTTACAGTATGATGGCACAGCGTGTTATAATGAGGCTAAACGAAGTTTTCTATTCAAGTCTACCGATAGAGGGCGCATGAGTTTCCAACTCGCTCGGTAGATGCGATCAACAAAGCGATTTGACAGCATCGTTTGTCGCCCTCTCTATTTGGCTACATGTTTACTCAATATGGCGATATGTCTCGGTAAGTCAATCTTGACATTATTAGCTTTCGTTTGATACCAATTTTGCCATATTTTGTTTAATTTTTGACATGTTTTTTGTCATCAATAAAAAGTGATTTTTTTTCGTCCTTACGATAGAGGTTTTGGACATAGTCTTCTTCTTTGCTAGTTCCTGACTGGATGAAACAATGTTTCAGCTAGATTTTGCAAGATATGAGTCGTTGATTATCTGGTTGACCGTATAATGTGAAAAATGGTGGGATACATGTGTGATTTCGGTGAATAAAAGGCAACTGAAATCGGCTAAAATCTCACTAACTAGCGATGTTTTACCGGAAGTTGTGAGGAACTTGACTCGAAACCGCGGGAAATAACCATGGTTACCGTGGTAAAGCCGGGAATTCTTCCGTAGCCCGAGAGGTCGCCAGCGATGGTCGTTTTCTTGCTCAGTCCCATATGCTCAAATTCGTGTGGGAGTGGAAGCGGAATGCATTGTAATTTGTATTTGTAGTTCTATTTGCAATTACTAATCATCAACGACTGTTCAGCATTTAGATGAGGGTAAGTTGTAGATCTGAACCTAATTTGTATTCCTCGAATCTTGTTGGAACAGATAAAATCGTGAGTTTATTTTCATTTTTAATATTTATTTATTCTATTTTTAGTTAGTAGAATAGTATTTTAGTAATAGTATAGTAACCTTTTTTTCCTTTCTTATCTAAACAGGGATTCCTTGGATTGGAACCTGGCCTGATGGCCATCTGTCATCTGTTTCAACTTTCATCTTCCGAAGAGTTTATCTTTGCCTTTGGGGATTCTACTGTACGTGATTTGGAGGACAGACAATGTTATTCAGAATTTGAACCAGAACTTGTCTTCTGAAGTCAATGTGAATTTTTTCCTGGCGCTACGGTACACACCTTTTTTTTATGAATGTTAAATGATGGACAGAGAATGAGAGATGGTGGACAATACTTATAATAACTAGTAACTGACTGTAAATAATTTGGAATTTGGGAAAGAGACCAGCTTCATTTTCGCGAACTCTTCAATATGCAGTTTTTCTTCGGACTAGTATTATTATTCGCTGGATGGGATTCATTCAACAGCCAAAGGAAATTGTTTTCTTGCATACAATTTGGAACTCTTCCTGATAAAACGTACTTCACATAATATTTTATCTGCACCGGCGGTAACAAGAAAAGTGCCAAAGAAACTGTACAAAAAAAACTGTTTACAACGGGAAAAAATAAACTTATTGGTAAAGGATAGAAAGAATGACTTGCATACATATATCAGAAAGGGAATATGCAGCGCATCAAGGCCAAGGGCAAAGAAGTCTGCAGAGGTACATGTATGTACACATGTACATCGCTTTGGTTTGACATTCCCTAAGTGGCTAGCTGATCCTAAGGAACAAATCGCCATGTGCCTGACCTGCACCCATCAAGCACCTGATGCTGCCAACCTCCTGCATCATCCACCACGACATCCAACTCTTGCCAGCGATCGTCCAGCGCAACTCCAACTTGCAAATAACCATCCACCTGATGCACCTAACCATTGCCCATCACAGGTTTATGGCAATCACTAGTTGCCCAAGCAGGTACATTTTGTTTCTAATTCTCATGATTATGTTGTAATAGTCTTGGGGTCACAGAAATCTTGATTGATGTCCACAGTGAAAAAAAATAATGATCCAATATTTTCTTGCAGCCATGCCTCTTCTCAAATTTGTTTTCAGTACATGAAACATGATTTTATTGCATTTTAATTTGAAATATCTTTGATATTTATCATTTATCTATTCTAATTAGAAGGTATGCATAAACATTGTTATACAAATATGTGGTTAAACTGCAAAAGAAGACAATCTTGACAATATTTTTTAAATTTATTTTTCATACTATCAGGTCCCAAGAGTGAAGTTTGTACACCTTGACCATCATTCAACATGGCCACCTGATACAGCCAACCTGCACCCTCCAAAGTCACCTGATGCTGCCAACCTGCATCATCCACAACATCGAACTCGTGCCAGTAATCGTCCACTGCTAGAGTACCCACGTTTACCAATATCCATCCACCACAGGCACCCTATGCACCCAACCATTGCACACCACAACCACACCACACCAGGGCAATGTCTGACACTTTACAGGTGCACGTTTAATATTATCAAGAACGGATACCCAGGAATTACAGAAACAGACTGATTGTAGATTAATACAAAAAACTTTCATCGGTTACAGAGATTCAGATGAAAAATTTACAGCTTCAACTAACCTTAAATTAGGGAACGAAAGCTCGTCAGTCACTAATTTAAGGTTAGTTGAAGTTGTAAATTGTTCATACTTGTAGATTGAAATTCCATAAAGAATTGAGAGACTCAATTACACCTGAGAAAGATGCATCAACAAGATATGCCAATCTGTTTCTTAGCCACCTATTTATTGTGCACCAAAGAGGCTGAGGTTGAAACAAATTGAACTTAAATGAATTTAATAATATTTTCTTTGCAGTGTATTTCTATACCAAAATCCATTTTCTGTGCAGGAAACATCTTTTATTTCTAAGTTTTAAATAAATGCATTTTTAACACATTGTTCTGTTTGTAGTTCTGCACAATCTGTAGTTTAGGTAAGTGACAAAAATATTCATCGTTGAATATTCCACTGGAAGGGGATACAAAGCTACAACAAATCAATATTTTATTCACACCCAATGATCAGAATTATGTTTGTCAGGCTCGTCACCAATACTGTTTAAGTAAAGTCTCATGTAAACCCACATTATGAGTAACAGCATTAAAAACAAATGGAAAATTTAGAAAACGTATCAAATATAACTTGTTTTCTTTCAAAGACCCAGTTCCAATCATTTCACTTCTTGATAAATTTGTATAAATGCAATGGTGGATTTTTACTGATGCATGTATACAACTATTCCTTTAAAACGCGTGGGGAATTACATATTCAGACACAAGAACATTTTTATAGATGTCATAGGAAAAAACCTAGTTCATGGCCAAACTTCTTGACGAGCTAGGAGATGTTTTCCTCACACGTAAATCTATATGAAAAAGGTGTGTTCTTTTTTTGTTGAAGTTCTGACTAGTAGAACAATGGCACAACTCTGTAGCTCAATTTAGAGTTCAATCTATGAAAATGAAGATGATCATTCACAACCTTTGATTTCTTTTTGTGAATACTGGTAATAGGATTTATTGTTATTTTGAAGTGATCACTATGACTGATGAGTGATGAATCATTGATGGTGGGGAGGACGATGGATGATGACATGATGATTGTGACGATGACGTCGATGATGATGTCGATGATCGTGAGGATAATGACGTGATTATCGTTACGATGACGCGGTGGTGATGATGATAATGATGATGACATGATGATTGTGACGATGATGTTGGTAATCATGACGATGGCGTCGATCGTGACGATGATGCTGTCGATGATGACGTGATTATCGTTACGATGACGGTGGTGATGATGATGATGATGTTGATGGTGATAATGATGGTGATGTTGATGATGCACGATGATGATGCATGCTGATACTTGATAATGATGAAGATGTTGACAATGTTGATCGTGATGATGACGATGCCAGTAACGATGTTGATGATAATGATAATGATGTTGTTGATGATGGTTATGACAATTAACTGTATGGCAAAAATAAAATTAGAGATTATAGTTCCAAGTAACCAATTTCACTGACATACAACAGAGTCATTTGAACCCCGGTTCAAAAATATATGATATAAATTATATAAAACAAATAATGAGCTTTAACAATTGAAATTTACACCAAATGATTATGAATATCTACCCCTCTGATCCTGAAGAAAAAAAAATGGAAAGAACAATCTTCTGGAATGGTTTTGTAAGAAAGTTCACTATTACAAAACTAAGTCTTATGTATTTCTTTGAAACAAGATGTTACGTAATAGGGTGGCAAATTACATTACATAGCCACAACATATAGTTCATAATTTAGCACATGTCTTACTCTTTCAAATGATACCTCACTTACAACCATATAGCACCTTCTAATGATTTTGTACATTTTTTTAGGTAACTGAAATATAAATTCCACTCTGTAACTGAATTAACATATGCTCAGCAGTATGTAGTAGGCCTACTATACCTAGAAATTATGAGTATAAGTATAATACATATTATTAATTGCTCACATGCGTGAGAAGCCTTTGTAATGCATTGAACGTTACTATTGCAATCCCAGTGAAGACATTATTTGTATTTTCACTTTTTTCTTGTTCAAGTCATGTTCGATGATAACAACATACACAATAATACGTATATGGGGCAATATAAAGCCGTTTATTCCGGGGGTTACGCACCCGAAAGTAAAATCAGGTGCGTGTTCGTTCATGGCCAACTGCATGCAGAGCACGCTGTACGTGATGATCGCGCAGTACATAGAGAATCGACGCAGAGCAAGAGATGGCGTGGTATCCCCCGGTTCGAAATGATCGCAAATCGACCATGTCAATTATTTGCCGAAGTCTCGTATGCATCGCCTAGTATTTTGCTAGTTCCTGACCGGATGAAAAAACAACCTTTACAGAAAGTATGATATTCTGCTAGAGCAATATATATAAACAGTAGTAAGTAATTAATATTTTGGATACACGGAGAATGAAAAGTGTTTTTTAACGAAAGAAATTACTTTTCAAACTTATTTTTTTCACAAGTTTTTATTCCTATTTTTACACATTTTAAAACATCAATTTTTACGAGTTGAATACCATATTACAATCTTTATAGTTTAAGCTTACAATTTGTGGCAAATTCATGGTCGGAAAATTAATTCTGAGCACACAGGGAGAAGGGGAACTGGGCCATGTCGTAGCTCATTATAGGCATTATATGCAATATTTTATGCATACGACTTGCATTGATGCAAGCGATTCACAACGCGTTGCATGTATACTGTTTACCATTTAGTTTTTTTTTAAAGTAATATGTTGCCTTTTATTATCATTAAAAAGACCTTTGACCTGTCATTGTGGGAACTGGGGCACACTTTCAAACGAAGGTCTTAATTTAACTTTAAGCAAATCAAGTAGTTTCGAAGAAAATTATGCTGAGTTCTTTACGCATTGCCATCATGCTGTCAAAAAGTGTGGGACATGCACGTCACGGAGTGTTGGGTGAAACCATGAACCAACTACCTGGTAGGTTCATGGTTGAATCGATGCATGCAATACAAACTAGGGCGAGGATTGATACGAATGTTTACGTTAACTTTCTAAAATGATTGAGTTATTAATGATTTATTTATTCTACCGGTGAGAAACACAGTGTGACACAGCGTACACATACTGTGTGTTAACAGCGTTAACCTATATGTTGACCATGTTTAATTAGAGCATTGTCATATTTGTCATAGCGTCGACATACATACATACTGTGAACACATTGTGAACACATTGTGAGCAGTACTCTAAACACACTATGACACACCTAGTGATCACAGTGTGTTAGATACTTTGTTGACAGTGTGATAGCACTATGCTTACAATGTGTTTTTCTTCATTTCTCATTTGGTAAAAAATGTCCTATATCTCACGGCGTCCAAACCAAAAGGTCGGTGACACGTCATGGATATATGATAGCGATAGTAAAATGATTGTGTTTATGCCACTTGCCAGAAAAATAGGACAGATATTTCGAGGAAGGTCGTATATAGCCGTAACTGTTCGGGTTGCCGTAAGCTTGCCCATCACCACCACCTTGTCCAAAAGGTCTTCGGCACATCATTGTGGGTCAGTAATTGATTCTTCTTTTTAAAAAAAAACAATGTTCTTTATGTCCTTTTATGGATAGGTAGTAATAACGGAGTATTCCCGCTATGAAACTGGGACAAATATTCCAGGGAATTTCAGTTCTCCTTTAAACCGTAACTTTTCGGGTGCCGTAAGCTTTCCCATAGCCGTCACCCTGTTCAAAAGGACTCGGGCACATCATGGAGGGTCAATAATAATAATAATAAGATCGGTGTAGGCCGTAAAACAAAGGAGTTGCTCACGAGTAACTTCTTGGTGAATCGAGTAAAACAGGGGTAAAATTGAAAAGAATATCTACTAGCTATTAACTCTTTATATCCCAGCTCCATACCTACATATAGCTATATACATACAAGTAACAAATAAACTTGTTGATTTGTTTCTTGAGGAAACGATGTCCTATATCTTGTGGCGTCCGAAAGGTCTTCGGCACGTCTTCGAAGGGTTGTTGACCCCTGCAAATAACCACCGGCATTATCACTCATCATCGGCATTCTCAGCAGCGCTGATCCCCTTGTTTATATCTATCTTCGGGCGAAATCAGACAACCAAGAATTATTTCGCTAAACTTAAAAAAACCAACGGATATATCATACCCTTCTGGTCTAGATGGTTTTGGATACATGTCACTAACCCTAACTGAACAACTCGTGTTTGTCTCTGTATGGTGATAATATAGACACGTTGGATATCCAACGAATATTCCTCATTTGTCTCTATGTTTGGCCAACTTAGTCAACCAACATGATAGCATAATTGGCATATTAAAATCAATTTTTCCTTAATTTGTTTCGATCTTTGGGCCAATTTGACAAACAAAAATTAATATCCCATATTCAGAATCCAACGGATATGACTATTTTGTTTCTATCTAAGTTGTATGACATAAAAATAATGTAGGATATTCATCAAACAACAGGTTTCTCCTATATATTCCCCTATTTTTGGGTCAAGTTAGACAACCAAAACAATGAAAATCCTTATTCGAAATACAACGGATATTACTCTTTTATTCCCATCTCCGGGCAAAACTACAAACCCACACTAAAAACAAACAGATATTTGACATTTCACAAATTTTCTTCTGCATTTTTTTTTTTTTTAGATTTTCGGGCCAAACAGCCAACCAGAATTTAACACGTCAATTCGAGATTCGCTAGTCACACCAATATGAATTATCTATATCGTGAAAAAGGATTATACAATTTCAATGCTTTCCTTTTAAAGTTTTCTACACACCCTTTGTCTATCGTTGATGCTTACCAACAGAATCACTGTTCTTTAAAAATCCATTAAGATTTCAGGAATTATTTCTCTCTCTCCCTTCCCATGCTTCTATACCGACTCAGAAGTGTATACTGTATCTAAATTATCACTTTCTGCATAACTGATAAGATTAAAATTTTTTCACCTCACTTTTATACCTCGAATATATTCTTACCGATGACCGCTATCTAAATTGCCCGCGACAGGACCATGGGACAGTGTCTTTATTTTCTACACGCTTGAAAACAAACACGACATTGTCTTGTCACAACAACCGTCGACCCTCAATGATGATATATTAGCTAAAGCTCATCCATTCCCGCCAAAATCGGAAGAATTTTACTCCCAATCACTTCATAAATTAATCGCAATTATCTACCAGTTCAAAACAGGCGTGCTATCTGTGTACACAATCGAACGTACTCTGTCACATAAATCGCTAATATCACACCTACTTTCACTGGACAATTCCGACAGACCAGTGAATTTATCGTTCATTTCTTTCTTTATGTATCCTTTATGTCAGTTGATGAAGCAGCTATAAGGGGGGGGGGGGGGGGGGGCATGTGGAGCGAGAGCCCCCTCCCCTCCCCTACCACTGTGTCAGTGGCATAGGTAGCATTGGCTTATTGGTGTATATATAGGGGTGAGGGCACACGTCGGTTTTAAGGGGCAAATTATATGCATTTCTCTAATTTGTTACGTCATTGTTTGTTATTGTGTTGTCAAATAACTGGCGGCCAGAAATGAGGAAAGGTATAAAGATTTGTATTTATGTATGTATTCATTTATTTATTTATTCATGTATTTAATTTTTTTTTTTGGGGGGGGGGGGGGGGGGGGACCAGCGTATTGCCGCATTCATGTATGTCTCCATTACATCCCTTCTATGGATTAAACCTGGTGATGCTGGTTATGCCTCAGATTTGCCCTCATCTTTGTTCGACATGAACAGATAATATTTTGGCAATATATTCAATAAGATTTCATAAAAATAAACCATGACCTGTAAATTTAAGACCCTGCATGGCGGTATGAACGCAGAGTTTACAAATTACAACTCTAGTATGATTTATAGCTGTCAATATACATATTTTGTCTAAGCTTTCTAATACTTTTCTTTGAATTTAAAAATATACAAGATAGGGTTTTATTGCGGTAAACCGGGGTGACTTTGGCCAGTTTTTGAGGAAGATGTATTTTCATCGAGACTCACTTACTTGTGCAAATGTCCGATTGTTTATATCAGCTTATAAGAATATGTCTAAAAAACAGGAAATTTGGTCAAGTAAGTGAAGCTCGATGAAAATACATCTTTTGTGGAAAATAACTGGCCAAAGTCACCCCGGCGACCAAACTCACCCCGATAAACGGTACCGTTAGTTGAGTCACTATTTCAATAATCGTGCTTATTCTAAACAAACTTACAAAACCTCCAATCAGACCAAATCGATCCACATGTATAAAGATATTTTTCCGAAACCATGCTAGAAGAGTTTTAGCACGATTACATTTTGACGGAAACTGTAAACATATTCGTGAGGCTTTTATTCTTACTTCCTTTATAAGTGAGTCGATATTTTTAGTTGCATGGTTTTAGGATCATCGAACCTTTTTGAGTGGATACTGCTACTTTTTGTGATGTGAACATCCCAATTAAGTGAACAAAAATTTCAATGACATGAAAAAAGGGCTATAATATGTCTGATAAAATATCAGATATGATATAATCAGAGTATTATATTTTCATTAACAATTCTATTTTGATAGCATTATATGTAAAGTAAACGGCATGTTTCTGAACCGATTTTGATCAAATAAAGTTTATTCTGTCATTAAAATTGTATGCTCTTTCAAATTTTACACTAATTTTTTCATTATCTCACAAACAAATTTATTTCGTGCAGCGCCCTCTATACCAAAACTGAACTACCCCTTTAAACTAAAAACAGGTATATCAAACACGATGTGAACAACAAAAGCTTAAATCCATCTGCTGGACAGTATTTGAATATGTTATGATTAGAGTTTGATTAGATTAGATACCATCGTTAATATCGTCAAATGAACTATATAATTTGCATTGCAGTTGCAAAAAACCTAGTTCAGTGTCATCAATGAGTAATGGTCTACCTGTCTCAACC